>PVKA01017705.1:0-45219 GCA_004027165.1 Ctenomys sociabilis
GTGTGTGTGTGTGTGTGTGGTGCTGGAGATTAAACTCAGGACCTTCCTGTCTCGCTAGGAAAATACTTCATCATCCCACTGCAACCCCTGACCGCAAGCCTGAAGCCTTCCTCTGTAGAATTTCAGCAGTGAAAGATCATTTTCCTTGGAATTTTTCCTAGCATGATATCTCACCATCAACCAGGGCATAGGAAAGAAAGAAATTTTATATCAGTTAGATGGAAAACTATATTCCAAGTTCTAAGCACCTCTGCACCTATCTGGAGCTTGCATCCTGCTATTCGTGGACAGTGTGGGATTTGAGGGGTACATTTTATAAAATAGTTTTATTTTACTATTTATTTGTTTTTATTTATTTATTTTTAGTGTATTTGGTTGTTATAGCATCTCACTATGCAGCTTGGACTTATAGTGATCCTCCTGTCTTTCAACCTCCCCAGAGCCGAGCTAGCAGGTGTGCACCACTATGCCTGGACTCTGCGGTTGGTTCACCCTGCCCTAGGGCAGGGCTGGCATGGCATTTTGTGCTGGGAGTCGAACTGCAGTCCTTGCTCCTGTCTAGGCTTGCCTAAGCAAGCACTTTAGTCTGCTGAGCTATCTCACTAGGCCTTAGTTACTTATTTTAATGAATCACATTGCTTGGAAACTGGGCTTACTATAAAATAGGTATGTTACCATGGTTTTCTACACCAAGCTTCAACACAGGTATAGTGTCTGCAATATATCAGTAGAGAGAAATATGACTATTTGGTTATCCTCTGATCCTGATTCAATATATTTTCCTTTAGACAACTGAATAAGGACAAATCTTACCCATTTATCTTAATTTTTCTATGTCTACACACTGAATCTCTTTTCTGGAAATATATATTTTGTCGAATCTTTCATTTGGTAATGCTATATTGTAGCTTATACTTTAATTTATAGAGTCAATATTTCAGTTGTTACATGATTCCTGAGTGCTTTATACATAATAGTAACTCAAAGGATATATGTTTAAAGATGATTTGATTGTATGAATACTGAATTTTAATTATAAACCAAAATCTTTATTGTGTGTTTTTTTTGTTTTCGTTTTTTTTTTTTTTTCAGAACCAGGGACTGAACTCAGGCCCTTGTGCTTGCCAGTGAAGTGCTTGTTCTACTGAGCCATCTCTCTGGTCCCTAGCTTGCATAATTTTGTGACATAAAGTTAATCAATAATGGAAAAACAGTTTAAACTCCTCTTCATAACAGTCAGTGGAAAAATCTCATAATCAACTACATTATTGTTCCAGGAAAATATAAAAAATAACACACGTGTGAGACTAGCACTTTGTTGAGAGTTTTATTTAGCATATACAGCCTCTTAATTTATGATAATATTCTAAAAATCAAAGTAAGAAGCTATAGAATAATTATCAAGGATTTCTTTTTGAAAAATATGGTACATTAACACAAACTGATTGAAAATTAAAATTATCAATCTGAAGATTAAAAACATTCTTGGCTCATAAAATATCTCCAGCATTGGGCTTGCAAAAAAAAAAAAAAAACTGAAACAGGTGAAAAAATATTATGGAATAGGTTAAGAATGTTACAAAATAATACTGATATCTATTTTAAGTTCAATGATGTTAATGGGTAAAATATGAATAATACTAAACCTACCTCTGTATTTAATAATAATACAGGTAAATGTATTGCTGTTTTTTTAAAAAAAAATTACTGGGAAACAAATATCAATGAGATAATTTCAAAGCTGATTAATAGGACATTGTTATGTTCCTAGTGGTTATCTATAGTTCAAAAATCAGACAGGATATTCTGTCCAAACACTGTTAGTACAAATCTTTCTTCTCACTGAGTTAAGCAAAAGTAGCTGCATAACTATATATAAATACAAAATGGTCCTTCCTTTCTGGCCCTTTTTTTATTTAGTCCTGTCAGAGATGGGTATTCCATTGGCATCTAAATACTATAGGTGCTTGAATTCATCAAAACAATCTAACACAGTCCAGCAGTCCACAATAGTAGTGGGTTATCCACAGAAGTTGTTGACTTGAGTACTTCACAGCTCAGCATATTAATATAGCTTTACTTTATATACCTTGTTTTATACTTTTCTGCTGGATAGTGAAGATCAAGATAAAGCAGGACCTACATAACAAGAAATGTAACTTTTGTATCTCATAAGATCAGTCAAGTATCCTCCAGGTTTATCCTGTAACTCTTTACCTCACTTTGCAGATCCTTTGTCAGTGTCAGCCATGTGGATGAGTCACGGCCATTGCTTGACCAATTTGCTCTCTGTGAAAGCCTGAGAGAAAGTTTTCTCTCCATGTGACTCTTCTTAGGCACACTATACATCATTGATTGCATTCCTTTGTGGCTCCATAATCTCCTTGATCAGAAAATTTGGGGCACAATTGAGTTTGTATTACTGTTAATAACCGAATTACAAAATGTGTTTTCCACAACTTTTAAAACGTCATTACTCTTCTTTCATTTAATATTTTAAGCAACTGTGTGAAAAATGGAAGATATTCACATCTAGAATTACAGTGGTGGATGCACAATAGTAAATTTCACTCTTAATTCTAATTCTTCTCATTGTATATTTTTGTAAATATGTACAAATGAATATCATTAATGTTTCAGAGGAAAAGACTTAGAAATTAAAATATATAACCTCTAACAACATGTTTACTCTCATATACATAGAGCAACACCCCCAAAATAGAACGTATCTGTGAGAACTGCATATATTTACTATTACGAAATAAAGTATTTAAAAGCACATATATAAGAATAGTATGGCGCTGGGAAGATAGCTCAGTAGAATAAGTATTTCCTTGGCAAGCACAAGGGCCTGAGTTCAATCCCTGGCCCTGAAAAAAAAAAAAAAAAAAAAGAATAGTATATACATGAGAAATGTCGTAAGTGAATATTATCTAATTTTAATTATACTCCTACTCTAATAGGTGTTTAGAATGTGTAATAAAATCTTCTGAGGCATATTTTATATTACTTTTAATTCAGTTTTCATTTATTAAAACATTATAACAATAATTGTGTGAGATAACAATGTATCACTAGTAAGGTAGGGTGAGATAGTAGCATATTGATACTACTGTACAGGACACGACTAATGGGGCTGGAGAGAGACCTCAGTGGACTGAAGTGCCTGCTTAGGCAAGCTCAGGCAAGCGCATGGGCTGCGATCCAATCCCTGGCACCACATGCTGCACCAGCCCCGCCCTCAGGATGAGAGGAGCTGACCTGGCCAGAGTCCAGGCTTAGTGGCGCTTGTCTGTAATCCAGGCTGAAAGCAGAAGGATCACCATGAGTTTGAGCTACATGGTGATATCCCGCAACAACCAAATACATAAAAAAGACATGACTAAAAGCATAACTTTTGTTACTAGTTGTTCTTGAACTAGGCATGCTAGTTCAAATCAACTCCAAATACAACTATTACGTATTCAATTTTTCAGCATAAATTTTGCAGTAAAATTTCTTACATTTTATTAATTGTATTAACTAGAACCAAAAATTGGTTTCACTTTTTTTTTTCTTTTTTTGGTGGAACAGGGATTGAACTTAGGCCCTTGTGCTTGCCAGGGAAGCGCTTATTCTACTGAGCCATCTCCCCAACCCAAGAACCAAAAATTAATATACCCTACTTAAAATAACCAGAGAAATATTTTAAGATTTTTATTTGTTATTTTATCTGCACATATATAAGTATACTTCAAATTTTCATTTATTTGTGTACTGTGTAGTTATCCAATCTATCTCTGACTTCTGAGCTTTGTCACTTGAAGCAAGTAGATCCTGTTCTAATTTGTCTCATCTCCAGCCTATGAACTCATAAAGTGAGTTCATTGAATTGGAAATAGTAGATATGAACAAGTATTTCAAAAACCACAGGAAAAACTGCTGAAGGTTGCATAACCAGGATGGTGAACAAGATGACGAGTGAAGGACTGTGAGGTAGAGGAGAAAGAAAACAGCAACACCAATGAAATTAAGTGAAGCCGTTTCTAAGTAGAACTCAAGCTCTGGGATAAGCATAGAAAATAGAAGTGAATTGTTCAAAAATGAGGTTTTGTTAACAAAAAACAGAGCTGCAAGTGTTTCCTTTGTGTGTGTGTGTGCTGTGTTGTGTTGTGTTGTGTTGTGTTTTTTGTGGTACAGTGTGTGTTACTTAGGTATGTATGACCTAGTGAAATGCTTAGCCACTTATTCCTAAGAAGCGTGTCTAAATGCAGAGCAAAGCAAACTACATGACTAGAAATGCTGCCTCGGATACTTTGGTCTTGTTTCTGAAGCAACAGTTCAGTGTTGCCTCAGGACAGCAATTAGAAGTCTCCGCTCCTGAATTTGAATCCATTCAGTAACAGCCACTTACTGCATTGCATTTTATTACATTACTTTACACAAAACAGATGTTGCCTAGTCTAAATTTGTATTTTCTGTCTTTTGTTATATATGTTTATAAATGTCATTATTTCTCTTAGTAAATTTCCAAAAGACGCAAAACAACATTTTGTTTAGTGTCAGTTCTAGTATTATTAGCACTAGAACTGACACTAAGTAAAATGTTCCCTATTCAACTTTATCACTTATTCCTACAATATACTAGAACCAGTGTCTCATAAATCACAGGAGGGTTTTTTTTTATCCACATTTCCCATAACAGTGTTAGCCGCAGATGATGCACTCAGTGAATATTTGTCAAGGGAATGAAAAGAAACTCACCTGAAGAGAAAGCATATTATAAAATAACTACAGTTTTCAAAATCTTAAGCCTGCTATAAAATAGATGTCAGACGTGAAGAAGCATGAATGGCTGTGGAAGATTTATTGCTTAAATTCAGTAATGAGTGGTCATCCCTTTTAAATGTCTTCAGTTAAGTGGAAAGAGTTTAAATATTGCTTGATTTGAATGGTGATTATAAAAATTCCTCCAACTATTTGGAAATAGTTGACCTAAGAAAATATAATACTGAATGATATTAAAATAAGTTTTGAGCCAATGAGAATGTTAAGTTATTAATAAAGTCAGTAATTATATAAGACATAATATTGAATTAATATATTGTTAGGCTTGCTTCAGCAGAACATACATGAAAATTGAATTAATAACATCTTTTTGGGTGGTGCTTACTGACAGCTTATCTACAAGAATTGAAAGGGCTGACAAGACAGCTCGGGGGGGGGGGCAAGTGCCTACTTTGGCAAGAGCAGGGACCACAGCTCCATATGTCACACATGCCATGCTGGCCCACCCCTGGGGCACGCTGACCTGGCAATCAAGTCTGGGTGTGGTGGTGTGGGAGAATCACTACAAGTCCGAGCTGCTCAAGGAGTCCCTCTACCAAATACATAAATTAACACTGTTTTTTTTTTTTTTTTTTCCCCAGAACTGAGAATTGAACTCAAGTCCTTGCATTTGCCAGGCAAGCACTTTTTCTACTGAGGTATCTCCCCAGCCCTAAAATTTTTTTAAAAAGTTAAAAACTACTAACACTTGAGTGAGTATGAAACTTGATGCAAAGCTAAACAACACCCCAATAGGAGTAGGAGCCATGAAAGAACAGGGAGTTTTCTGTGCATACCATTATTATTATTGTATTATAAGAAAGAACTCTCTGCTTACCAGCCTTCTTTACAATCCTAGCTCAAGACTGAAGAATTTATGAATACACTAATGTGATTTTTCTTAACTACCAATCCTGAACTAGAAAAGAGAACCTAAGGACTGCTCTAAAAAGCCACCAATGGGCCCGTGATGTAGCTCAGTGGAACTGCGCCTGCCTGGGAAGTGCAGGTCCTGAGTCTGATTCCTGATACAGAAAAAAAAAAAAAAAAAAAAAAAAAAAAAGCCAACAAGTGCTTTGGAACTTGCAAAACACTTGCAGCTAAAGGAAATGCCCAAACCACTCAACAGTCAACAACCTTTTAATACCTGTATTAGCTCAGGACAAGAATAGGTTTTCTCTTTTCTTTCTTTCTTTCTTTCTTTCTTTCTTTCTTTCTTTCTTTCTTTCTTTCTTTCTTTCTTTCTTTCTTTCTTTCTTTCTTCTTCCTTCCTTCCTTCCTTCCTTCCTTCCTTCCTTCCTTCCTTCCTTCCTTCCTTCCTTCCTTCCTTCCTTCCTTTCCTTTCCTCCCTCCCTCCCTCTCTCCCTCCTTTCTTTCTTTCTTTCATTTGTTTTTGGTAAACAGAAAACAATATATTCTGCAGTATTTCCTTCCATCTCTGACCACTGGAAGAAGTGCTTCCTTCATCAATTCACACTCTAGTGGGACACTTTGATTCCTTTTCTGTCAAAGCTAATGCAGCCAGGAACATTCTTTTAAAAACTAGTTTGTTTATAGTTTAATCCAAATATCTAAATTATCAAATACATAAACTTGCCATGATAATATGCTCCATTTAGTGCAGTTTCTGAAGCCCTATTTCTTGCTTGAATTTATTTTTTATTTTTTTTATTCTTTTATATTTGGTTCAGGGTTTCACTATGCAGCACAGACTCGTAGTGATCTCCCTGTTTTGCAGCCTCCCCAGTGCAGGGATTATAGGCATGCACCACCATGCTTGGACTTGGTGGCCAGCTCAGCGTGCCTGGTGGTGGGGCTGGCATGGCATGGGTGCCAGGGACTGAACCCTGGTCCTTGTGCGTGATGAGCAGGCACTTAGTCTGCTGAGCTATTTCACCAGCCCTTTTTGCTTGAATTTAAATCCTAACTGCACCACCATCTTACCTTAAGCAAATTATTAAAATTTCCATGTGCTTGGGTTTCTTTATCTATGAAATGAGATGAAGAGAACTGTGATGATTAAAAGATTTAATCTACAAAGAGTTTAGAAGAGTTCTGGATGACTTTAAATGTTTTATGCTTCGTAGTTATAATTTAGTGATGGTATTTTTTAAAAACATTTTTGTCTTTTTGAGGCAGGGTCTCACTATGTATTTCAGGCTGGCGTTCAGCTCACTTTGTAGACCAGGTTGATCTTGAACCCACAAAGATCCTCCTGCTTCAGCCTCTAGGTGCTGAAATTACAGGTGTATGCTGCCACTCCTGGTAATACTGTGTGCTTTGAGCAGATTTTTTGTACTATTGTTGATGATATTTTTAGAGTTTAACCTAAAAAATCAAATGTAAAAATAACTTTCACTTCAACGTTATTACTCTATTACCATTATTGAACAATTATGACAGTTATTTAATACTATTAGTTTTTTGGGGGGGCAGAACTGGGCATTGAAGTCAGACCCATGCTCTTGCCAGGGAAGCACTTATTCTACTGAGCCATCTTCCTAGCCCCAACATTACTATTTTTATTATTATTTATAAAAATTCACAATGAAATTAGTATTAATTTAGCATGAAATCATACAGAAAATACATGATACTATTTTTGAAATTATGCATGTTAGAGTACATGCACTCTTAAATTTGTCTGTAAAGAAGTATTTACAGTAGCTGGTCTTGGTGGGCATGTGTGTGACCCCAGCACTCAGGAGGTTGAGGCAGGAGCTTCACCATGATTTTGAGGCCAGCATGAGATATGTGGTAAGTTCAAGGACAGCCTGAACTACACAGTGACAGCCTGTCTCAGAAAAAAAAAATGAGGCTGGGGAGATAGCACAGTAAAATAACCACTTAACGTGTAAGCTCAAGGTCCTGAGTTCAATCCTCACTACCACAAAAATAAAATAAAATAACATAGAGTAATTCAGAGGACCACAAATACATGATTAAAAATCAAGGTTATGAATTATTTTCAGATAACTTCTTAATGGTTCATTTATGTGTCCATAACCCAGATAATAGTGGGTATTCATTTCTTTAAGAACATATTTTGTCTAGAGTAGTTCTGTGTATCATTTCTCTATAAATATAAATATAAAAATGATTTTATCATTTCAAATTATATTTTTTGGTATTTGGAATTATTAAATGAGGAATTACAAGCATCAGCCTATCACATTTTCTTTAAAATGTCATATTTTTCAGTTACTTCCTAAGAAAGTCACCACAACTAATTCTAGATTTTAAGTAATTATAACATTTCCCCTGTTGTGGGTCAATGCTTGAATTTTACTGGGTATTCATTGTTAGGAATTGGACTTAATATCTTGTTATTATGTAATTTAGTTACTCTGTTTCTTTTATTATTACATTTCACTTCAGAAGCATCCATATATAAGATTTAATGGTTAATTCATTTAAAATAAATTTGATCAAATAAAATTAGTTACTCCTGTAATTCAAACATAAACACCATTACTTTCTTTCTCTTTTTTGTTGTATTTTAGGACAGGGTCTACAGGCTCTCACTGGGTGGATTGGACTCATAGCGACCCTCCTGTTACAGCCTCCCAAAGTGTTAGGACTACAGGCATGCACCACCATGCCTAGCTTCAGTGTGCCCTGGGGGCAGGGCCAGCACAGCAGGCCTGGGGATGGAACTTGCGCCTCCTGCTACTTTCCTTCTTTCTGTTTTAAAAATCTATTTATTTATTCATTTATTTGGTACAGGGTTTTGCTATGCAGCTTGGACTCATAATGATCCTCTTGTCTCAGCCTTCCCAGCACTGGAAGATTACAGACGTACACCACCACTTCCAGTTTTAGTGGCTGGGATTCAGTGACCAGCACAGTGCATCCCGGATTTGAGGGCCGGCATGGCATGCAGTACTGGGCATTGAACCTGGGTCCTTGAACTTTTCAGGCACGTACTTAGACTGATGTCTCCTCAGCTGAGCACCATTAAATGCTAAGGGCTACAAGATTCTAGAAGCCAGGAAATAGGTGTTAGGTCTGACTTTCATGCAGGTATATACTCTGACATTATTATATAATGTGATAAATGAGTTTGACTTCATCTTCCCAAGACATTTTTTACTTAAAAATCTAATGTCACCACTTGTCATACTGGAGTGTAATTCACTTAATATCACTCATTTCTTTGCATTCTTTTTTAAAGGTATTATAAAAGACAAGCAATTTGATTTATAATCAGTGGAAAATAAGGTCATAAAATTCTTTGATTAAGTATGGCTTGGGAATCATAGAATTTCCATGCTCCTTTTACTGTAGAAAACTAATCTTTCCTCTACTATTTGCAGCTTAACCACAGAGCTATGATTTCAACAATCCTTTATATCCCCACATTTATGCAGCAATTTAATTCCCAAAGTCTTATGTTGATGGTGTGTAAAGGGGAGTGACTTACTGGAGTTTGGGGGTTGATAGAACATTAAAGAAATTATTAGATAAAGGGGCCATGGATGTAGCTCAGCAGCACAAGTGCCTGCCTGACAAGTGCAAGAATCTGAGTTCAAGTCCCTGTACCCAAAAATAAAGAAAGGATTAGGGTATTAGACAAGTTCAATAGAGAAGATTGTTTATGTAGAATCAAGGAGCCTGAAGTAGAAACCTATTATAGTGGTCTAGGAAATATATATATTTCCATATATATAATCTATCTACCTGTCTTTGGCTGATACTACTGCCTCTTATAGTGTAAGAAAGAAAAAGGTTACATTGGGAAATCTTATTTCCATTACTATAAAGAGTAGGATACTTTATGAAGAAAAAGGTTTATTTTGACTTAGAGATTGGATTTTGGAGTTTTATAAGAAGAAGGAGAGAAATTACAAATTGTTGTATATACTGTCTCTTGTCATATGATTCTTTGTGCTGCCTTGGGACTCTGTCATGAGATGAAGCTCCCAAGGCTCTACCTCTGGATCTCTAAGTCAAAATAAACCTTTTTCTTCATAAAGTATCGTACTCTTTATAGTAATGGAAATCAGATTTCCCAATGTAACCTTTTTCATTCTTACGCTATAAGAGACAGTAGTATCAACCAAAGACAGGTAGATAGATTATATATATGGAAATATATATATATTTCCTAGACCACTATAATGGGTTTCTACTTCAGGCTCCTTGATTCTACATAAAAAGCATCCATTACAAAAGCAGAAGCCAAACACATGAAAAGCATAACATGATCCTAAGTTTCTTTTGTTTAAGCCTGTCACCTGTCTCTAGCGGCTTCTCATTACATGTGAAAAACACTTTAATGCCTTTATCATACTCTGCACAATTTTGTTGTTCACCTTGACCTCCACTGCTGGTCACCGAACTTCTCTCCTCCAGTAACTGCCAACTACACTGTCCACTGTCCCCAGCTCCCGGAACATTTTTCTTGCTTGTTAATCATATTTCATGATCTATATATTCATTTTCACTTCTTAGACTTCTTGCCTCGGGTTTCTTATTAGTTTATTTATGTTTCTCTTTGATGCCACTTGCATGGGGAAGTCACTCCTGAAAGCACTTGATAGAAGACTTTCTCCTTCTGAGGCACTGCCTATGCCTTTATCGGGGTTGGTGTAGGAAACTATGCTATGTGGAAAATAGCACTTTTCATCCTGTTAGTAAGTCATTTGTATATCCATGTATATTTTCTTGTCTTTTTGTTTATTACAAGATATTTGATATCTTTAGCTGTTTTGGGCACATATTGATATATAACACAAATTTGTTGAATGAGACAGTGACCATTTCAGTATGTAACTATGCTTAGCTTTCTAAGATCATCCTAATTATGCCATCCCAATTATTTTCATTGGTTCAGGTCTGAAGATTCCAGGCAAACCAACTAGTCTTTCTTATTTTCTTTCTACTTCTTTCTCCCTCACGATTGTATTAACTCTAACCTTTCATGAGTGCATCGTGACCACCTTTCAAAGGGGAATAAAAATAGCTTCACTTCTCTTTGATGAAAATTTACTCTTTTCAAAACCAACTGGGAAATAAAGACAAAATACTTTCCTTAGCTTTCTTTCTTTCCTTCTTAGATAAAATCATGTAATTCTTACATAATCACAACCTCACAGTTCATCTCTCACAAAGGGTAAAACCTAGAAAGGTTGTCAATGGTAGAACATCTTTCTCAGGTTCCATGGGTGATGAGAGAAATATAACGTGGTTTGTTCTTCTTGTAGATCTCCAACTAAAGACATGGAGTCTGAAGAGAAGGAAATCGTAGTTTGGGTTTGCCAAGAAGAAAAGATTGTCTGTGGGCTGACTAAACGCACCACCTCTGCTGATGTCATCCAGGCCCTGCTGGAGGAGCACGAGGCTACCTTCGGAGAGAAGCGATTCCTACTGGGGAAGCCCAGTGATTATTGCATCGTTGAGAAGTGGAGAGGCTCAGAGCGGGTTCTTCCTCCACTCACTCGGATCTTGAAGCTCTGGAAATCATGGGGAGATGAACAGCCTAATATGCAGTTTGTTTTGGTGAAAGCAGACGCTTTTTCTCCGGTTCCCTTGTGGAGGACAGCAGAAGCCAAATTAGTGGAAAACACAGAAAAGCTGCGGGAGCTCAGCCCTGCGAATTATATGAAGACATTACCACCAGATAAACAAAAAAGAATTGTCAGAAAAACATTCCGGAAATTGGCTAAAATCAAGCAGGACACAGTGTCCTGTGATCGTGACAACATGGAGACTTTAGTTCATCTGATCATATCTCAGGACCACACTATCCACCAGCAAGTGCAGAGAATGAAAGAGTTGGATCTGGAAATTGAAAAGTGCGAAGCCAAATTCCACCTGGATCGTGTAGAAAATAATGGAGAAAATTACGTTCAGGATGCATATTTGATGACCACTTTCAGTGAAGCTGAGCAAAAATTAGACCTGCAGTGTGAAGAAAGCCTAACTCTGGAGGACCTGAGTGAAAGTGATGGGATTGTACAGTTGGAAGAGCGACTGAAATATTACAGAATGCTCATCGATAAGCTCTCAGCTGAAATTGAAGAAGAGGTGAAAAGTGTTTGCTTCGGAATAAGTGAAGATGCGGAAGGGGCGGCTGCAGGTGACCTGGAAACCCCGAGTTTGGACAACGTCAAGTGTGATCTGGAGAAAAGCATGAAGGCTGGGTTGAAAATCCACTCTCACTTGAGTGGCATCCAGAAAGAGATTAAGTACAATGACTCACTGCTTCAGATGAAAGCAAAGGAATATGAACTCCTAGCCAAGGAGCTGAATTCCGTACACATTAGCAAAAAAGAAGAATGCCATTTGAAGGAAAACCGAGGGAAGGAAGCCGAGGTTCCCAGCAGCAGTGGGGAGACACCCCCCTTAACCCAGATGGTCTGTAACATGTATATAAATGACACAGACTCAGACACTGGGATCAGCTCGAACCACAGTCAGGATTCAGAAGCAGCTGCCGCTGACCTGGTGCTGCTGTCCACATAATGCGAACGGCTTCCTTTTGATCTGCTTTCCATATTTGTATAATTTAATATGAAACTATTTCAAATACACCTTTTGGAAAAAAAAGAAGGTTGCATTGAAATACTCAGTAGGTAATAAAGAGTAGTGAGGCTTTTTTTTTGGGGGGGTATAAGATTTACAATGTGACTTTATTATAGGTTCAAGCAATGAATTATTTATTAGGAATGCAGCAGAACTAGCTTATCAGTGTAGAACAAGGAAGTAACTTAATGGGAATTATTTGATAATCTCACAGCTTCTATTGGAAATGATTTATATAAATTACAAATATTCTCAATATTGCAAAATATTGAAACTACACATATGAAGAAGTAGTAGAATGTGTTATATCTTTTCTCCAACAATGTGTCATCAGGGTTTTTACATCTGTAAGATACAGTGCTTTATTTGCATTAACCCAAGTCCTGGTGCTTTTAGTACTTAGTTTGTACGATCTATCACGTCTATCACTTCCTGAATGCGTCTACAAGTTTATGCCTATGTGACAGGTGGCTGTTGGGACATGTATGGGGACTGGCTATGATTTAAAGTAAGTATAGTGGAGGCAAAGCCAAGCACTAGATATAAACTCTTTTTCTCCTGAACAAAAAAGCTGGTTATTTAGACCTAAGCACCTGTGTTTTTCTCCCAGAAAATTGAGGTCTTTTGATCAAATCAGTGTTAGATGCCAGTTCTAGCTTGGAGGTAGTGTGAGTTAGAGAAAATCAGTTTTGGTCTTGTTCCTTTATGCCCTGTCTATATAAATGAAATTTAAAGTTGCTTGTGTGGGTAAAATAGCCTTCTGCGTGCCATTATTAACAACTTGTCTCCTAGTGCATAGTGGGGAGTTTACAGGGACAGAAGAATTATTTTGTGCGCTGTATTTCAGGTTGTCTTAGTGTTCTTTAAAAAGTCCTAGCAATGTCTCAGGCATGCTATAGAAACACAATTCGAGTGGGTTATTCATGTTCTGCTTTGAGTGACCTTCACACTAGTGCCTGGTTATATTTGGTTTTCCTTGTTTTTTAATTAAGAATTTTATTTTCCCCTTCTGTTCTTCCTTTTTTCTTGTCCATCTACCCGTCTGTCTTCTTCCTTTCTCCCGCCTCTCTCCTCCTTTCCTTCCTTCCTTCCTTCCTTCCTTCCTTCCTTCCTTCCTTCCTTCCTTTCTCTTGGAAAGAATTGTATTCTTTTATTGTATCTATAACTGAGCATTGCTGCAATCTCTGTTTTGTTTTCCTTTTTCCTTAGCTGATATCTTTCTTGTATGTACAGATTTACAAATATAAATATCATTTTAAGTAGGCTTTATATATGAATATTGGTTAAGATTCCCTCTATGTCTTGTTTCTTGCCTTTTTATTCATACAGTAGTAAAGGCTCTACATATTATTTTAAATTTGAAATAATTAACATTTTAATAATTCAGTATTCTTATTTTACTGTTTCTTAAAAAGTTCTTTATCTGTTTCTTCATACTGGCCCCTCTCTCTCATTTTTTTCTCTCTCTCATTTTTATGACCTTTGAGATGATAGTTAGAATTCCCGTGTTTCAATTTGGAGATTACTTGTGTTCTATTCCTTTAGACCAAGACTTTTGTAGTCCATATTTGTAGTTGGCTGGTAAGCAATACAGGAATTTCCATCCTAGGAAAATACAGTGGTAAACAATAAGTAATAATAACAGTTATATTTTTAAAAGCAGAAAATGAATAATCTTTTATGGAAGTTTATCTACCTAGTAACCTAATAAATCATTAAACGCCATGGTAAAATGGTGATGTAGTGAATGTTTTCTATTAAGGATTAAACTTAGAAGATCACATAAATGATAAACCAATTACAATGGTTTTCTGAAGTGAAAGTAATCTCCTTGGGTTACTCTTACGTTTTATAAGAAAACACAGGAGCAATGCTTATATCCTCATGTAATTAACCTAACTCATTTCAAAATTGATTTTTATTTCAATGGATTAGAGACATAAGTTGATTTTAGTAACTTTGAAGTAAAATGTTTTCATGTTGATGAAAAAAATCATCCAATCTAAGGGTCAATTATTTTATATTAAGCCAGAAACCAAACTCATTGATTTTAAGTTCACTTAAAGTTTTCTACTTGAGCTTTAGTTATTGCAATATGTCTGCATTTTTATCATTGCTGTATTAAATCATTCAATTAATACAGTTAATCTCTAATTTAGAGTTGCATATTATTACATAAATAAGAATATTAAAATACAATGTCATTAGCCTAGATACCAGCTATCCATTACTGAGAATGAGTACACATATGGGACTTGTTTAAGAATTTAATATTTTTATTGTGTACAAAAACCCTATAATAAAGCCTTTATAAATTCTGAAAGAACTTGCCAAGTTAGGTCTCTAATAATGATATGCAGCTAGAGGAAAATCAAAGCTGACAGCTCTTTGTTTCCACAGAAAGACTTAGGTTTTCACAGATGGAACCTTGTTCTTCCCTGGCTGGGTCCTGCCCTCTCCACATGCCACACCCTGCAATGCGACCCATGTTCATGCTGCTGAAATGTCACCCTTTTATGTAATCTTTTTGTTCAACTCAACCACTTATAAACCCTTGTCTTCCTGCCCAGAGACTCAGAGATGAGTTTCTCCTTTATTTCAGCATAGACGTCTTCCTTAGGTTATATTTATTTGTGAGCTTATCCTACTCCTCTCCTCCAGGGAATTCCTAGGTTATTACTGTATTATCTGTCTTTCCAATTTTACTCATTCAGCATTTTTACTGCCTCATATATTTAAGTTGAATGGCTAAATTTTAGATCAGCAGCATCTTTGTGCATTAACATGCTAATTGTTGTTTATGTGCTTTGTACATAAGTGTGTATTATGTACACATTTTGTTCATAGGAGTTCTATAAATTTTGAGGAGTAGGCACTAAATTTTAATGCTTCCAGGAAATGTTTTTCAATATGAATTGTTTTTTGAAGTTGACAATAAAATAGTACATGATTGTGTGGTCCCCTGTGATGTTTTAGTCATGTGTATGTTGTGTAATGTTCGTATGAGGGTAAATGTAAAATTTTTATATTTCATTTTTAATTCTTAGGATCATTGATCTAAAACTCAAATATCTTTGAAAGGTAATTCAGTGACAAATTTATAGAACTTTTTTCAGCCTTCTGTATTTACAATACTTTATTGTACAATTGGGCTTGAAGTCAAAGACACACAAAATAACTCTCTAATATCCTAACTATTTTATTCTTGCATACACAAAATGATCACATATTAGTGTGTAGTGCCTGTTCTATATTAAATTTTTATTTTTGTATTTATTTAAATATCTTCTGTACATGACAACATATATTTCTGTGGCTACCTGTTATGATTGTTCAAAGTAGAGTTATTATTGTTCTATTTAAAACATACTCTTCTAGTGACAAAAGAATATCTTTCTAATCCTGATATACAGATCTAAAAATATTAGGATATTTCTTTTCGTGCTGCCTGCCTTGTTTAATGAGCTCTATGTGACAAATATAAAGAATATATAACTTCTTCAATTTGTATCTAATCAAAAATAATAAAAGAAATATTTGTTACTTATTTTGATATTATCTTCCTTGATATAACACTTAGATATATTAAAAGTTACCTTGATATAAGTTTGAATTGTATCGTTGCTAATTCACATGATTTAAGATATTATTTAATGACCACATAAATATACAACATATAAGATTTTCCAATATTCTGTGAAAAAACAGCCTAATTTTATGACTTTATTGTACCAACAGTGAAATCAATCTACTGAGAAAGTATTAAAAAAAGTATAAACTTTGCTTCCAGAATTCTCTCTTACAACTGAGACTTCCCAGAAGAAGCTTTTGGTTTTGGTGTTCTAAAAAACTAAATCACTTGACCATAGGAACATTCACTCAGTCCTTTTATTAATGACCACAAGTAACTTTTTTGGAAAATTGGATACAAGGTCGAGTAAAACACACATGAATAAGTCACCCCTCTTTCCTTCATCAGTGATCACAATAATGAAAGAAAATACACAACAGATGTTTTATCAACTTAGATTTATTTTGAGGTGTCAACAATTGTTTTAAATGAAAATAATATTTAAATTCTGTAATTAATAGGTTAATATCAGAACATAAATATCTCAATGATTATCTTGATCATTCAAATTAAAAGTTCAGTTTTATGTTTTCTTATGTAGAGATACCAGAATTTCTTATTAATGGCTACATAGTCTCCTACATATTTTATTCATATATATACATATATATGTAACATAATTGCATTGTATACAACTTAAATTACTCAATAAAATAGGCATCATAGAAACTGAATGTCCTAGCCTTATGGCATATCTAACCAATACCATTCAGACATATCAAATGTCAATTATTATTATGAATTATTCTGTAGATAATAAATACATACTTCAGAAATATATATTTTCATAAACATCTGCTTTTCTACAAAGGATTGTGGTGATACAGATGCTCTGATATTTGCTTTCTCCTGTAGTACTTCTTATCCTGAGAGGTGTTCTTTTCTTTGGTACTAGGAATCGAATTCAAGACCCTCCTTGGCCACAGAGCTACATCCCTAGAAGATGTCATTAACGTTGTGCTATATTGTTCAAGCAGTGATGCTTCACCTTATTCAGTGGCAAAAGGAATTTTATTATATTAACAAAATAATTGAACTCTCCCTTTCTGATTACTACTGTGGTAGTCTTTGATCATTTCCTGTGGCATTATAAATAATGTTACACTGTCAGTGAATTTCTGTGAAGCCAGACGTATAAACGCTGGATCAAATAATGACAAGCACATTCCTGTTTTTTTGTGTACCTCTTCATACATATCAGGTGTGCAAGTGAATGGCTTTCACTGTGAATTTCCACATGTATATGTTGTGTACGTTGATTGTAGCTATCCTTTTGCCCAATCTTGTGACCTTCTGTTCTCATCCTTACCCCATTTTTCTCCCTTAATGGTACCCCTTCCACCTTCATGTAATTTTCTTTCTTTTTTCAAATTCCACAAACCCTAATAGAAAAATATAACAGCTTTTTAAAAGTTTAACTTACTTTGACTAAAATCATAGATTCCATTTCTAGTCATGTTTCTGCAAATGATGAAATTTCAGTCTTCTGCATAGCTGAATACTACAGCATTGTAGGTAAATATCCCATTTCTTAGGCAGATATCCATTGGTGGGCATCTAGGCTGTTGGCATATCTTGGCCATTGTGAGAACAAACATAAACACAGAATAAAACCATCTCCAGAGTCTGCTCACATACATTCTTTCCAGTATACAGCCAGGAGTGGCATAGCTATATACGTATATGGCTTATTTTCGTGTGTTTTTTTTGGGGGGAGGGGTATCGGTAGTGTTTTACACAGTGGCCACACTATTTAACACCTCAATAACATATGAATGCTTCTTTATTCCCTATACCTTCCCTGGCGCTTGTTACTTTGTTGTTGTTTTCATAATAGCTATTCTTACCAGTGTCAATCTCAATGAAGTTTAGAACATTTCTCTGATTACCATTGAACATTTTTTTCAGTTATTGACCATTTGTACCTCAACCTTGGGAAGTATCTATATAAATCAAATATGTTTTGAACATTAGAAAATATTAATAGTAAATTTCAATGGAACTTAATTCAAGTAGAACATAATTTGGGAACGTATTTTTCATATATATATATATATATATATATATATATATATATATGATTTTTATTATACTACTAGGGTCCTTGATTTTTATTATACTACTGGGGTCCCCATACTGAGTTATGTCCTTAATCCATTTTATTATTCTTTTTTTTAATTTTGAGTCAAAGTCTTGCTAAGTCAAAACATCTTACACACTGGCTCTGAGCTTGAAGTCCTCATGCTTCAGCCTACCAGAGCGCTGGGATTACAGCTATACACCACTCCGCTTGGACTAGCCAGGCATTTTAACACAAAACTTTTAAATTTTATAGTTCAAAATCTGAGTTAATAACTTGAAGTATTTCCATCATTTTTCTAATGGCCTTCACAGCACACAATAAATAAATTTATTACTTTTAAGTTTGATTAGCATATGTTGGTCATACCTAATATTTACACTCCTTGTGAGGAATTGGCACACAGACCCCATGCACTACAATTCCACTTTTAAACCCACCTTCTTTTCCCTCTTCTCCCCTCATCCTTCTCTTGACGCACTTCCTTCCTTTTTTGTACACACATCAGTACACAATGCTCGCCTTCCTTATGTGGAGTTAGCACACAGATAACACCCTCAAATTCATTTCAGCATCCCCTTTTCCTTCCTTCCCTCCTTCCCTCATACTCCTTCTCTCAATCTCCTTTTCATTTGAGAAAAGCTATCTCCTTACTTCCCATTACCTAACATTTATTTTTCTCTTCCTTTATACTTTAGGTTTCTTGTGCAAAAAAAGAGATATTTAAGCACATGTGTGAGATTTATTCCACTTAACTCTCTCAGAGGTTGTCCATTCCTCCACAAATGACTCAAGGTTATCTTTTTAGTGGCAGAGTAGTATTCCACTATAGCTATGAAATGTCCACAATGACTGTGATATATAAAATTTTTATAACAAAACATTAAAATATTTTTTCTGTTTGATAACCTTCTACTATTGTTTGGTTGATGGTAGTGGTGGTGGTGGTGGTGGTGGAAGTGGAGGTGGTGGTGTGCTTTCATGACTTTCCTGAGCATAAGACAGAGCACAGAGAACAATGCAGATGCTCTAACATGAGCTGGGACTGTGAGAAAAGCACGGTAATTCCAGACATCAGATTCCTCCCTTTACAATAATTTTTTGAAACAAAAGAAAAGGTTATAAACTAGAATTTATCAAATTATATAGAATACTACATCATGTAGATTTAGTACATGCATAATAGGAATTTCTTATTGTTTACATCTCTATTATCTTTATCTTTTCTAGTCATTATACAAGATTGTGACAGTATAATTAAAACTCAAAGTTCTACCTCTCCCAAGCTCTCTCTCTTTCTCTCATCTTAAAAGCTAGAGTAGTGCTCTAAGGTTGTTAGTATCAGCTTTAGTGGAAGAAATAGTCATGAATATGATCAACAAAAAGACATATGGCAAAGAAAGAAAACATCACTGCCTTTCCAGAGCAGAACACTGTGCTAGAATAGAGGTATGGAAGAAATTATAGTATTTATTTTTTATCTTTCTAATGCATAAAAGAGATTAATACCTAATATTTGCTAAAACATGTTTGTAAAACTAAACATGTCAGAAGAAGTCTAACATCATCCCAGTTATGCAATAGGTACATAAATGGTAATTCATTAATATAAGTGTCTCAGTTATCTGACACACAAAACGAAGGAAGGAAAGGTTTATTTAGCTCATAGTTAGTGGAAGTTTCAGTCTGCACTCAGCTGGATCGAAGGCAGATCGGCACAGGGCAGAGGACAGCAGCTCATGGTGGTGGAAAACAGTGCAACAGAAAGGGCGAATGGGCAGGAGCAGCAGCACCAATGGCTGCTGCGATGACGTCTGTCTCCGCCGTGTTGCACTCAGGCTGTCTACCCCAAGCTGGGTGCAATGCTCTTACCCCTAGTCCCAGAAGCACTCACCTCAGTGGACGATGTGAGTGGATCCCAGTGGATGATGTTAAGCACAAACTCTAGAAGTCGCTATGAGACTGTATGAGGCTCTAGAGGACAACTACACACAAACTACAACAACAAATAATGAAAGAGGGCTGGCCAAACAGCTCAGTGATTAAAACACCTGCAAGCAGGCACAAGGGCTGGGGGTTCAATCCCCAGTCTGCCCCCAGGGTGCGCTGACAAGGCGATTGAGACTGGGTGTGGTGGTGTCTGCCTGCAATCCAGGCTCTTGGGAGGCTATAAACAGGAAGATCACTATGAGTCCAATCTAGTAGTGAGATCCTAAACACTCTTTAGATTCTTCCCTGAAATACAAAAGAATAATAATAATAATAAGGAAGGAAAGGTTAAACTTCTGTACATGGGTAAAATATTAATTACATATTATATTCAAAATAAACATTACAATTTGTCTAACCTGTTTCTATTACTTAGAAAAAAAAGATACTGCATATATATATATATATATATATATATATATATATATATATATATTCCGTCTAACCAACAAAATCACCAATATTCCTTGTTAAAATAAGGATTGCTGGACTTATCCTATATAATTTGATTGAAGAGGCTCTAAATAGCAGCCCTGACTGCTTGTGAGTTTAAGTAGCTGCCTGTGATTCCAAACCAAAGTCACTGGAGTATGGTTTATTAATTCCAGTAGGATCAGTGACTAAAGATTTTATCAACCTGAAATGAAGGTACATGAAATCAAGCATTCCCAGGATGACTGAGAGATCATTGATTCAAAAAAATATAGAAGAATGTGGGGACTTATGCCAAGAGTGGTGTGCAAACAGAAAATTATTCACATCTAAAGTGTGCATGAACAGAGGCTTATTGTTGTGCTTTCAAATAATGATTAATCTGAGGTGGAAATAATAGAATACACTAGACCATAGTGAGCTCTCTTATGGTCATACAAGTACCACAGACATTAACATATGTCCTCTACTCTTTATGTTACTAAAAAACTATATTGCAATTAGTCCAAAAATACCACTGAAGTGTTGTTTTCTCGGCATAAACGTAAGTTATTCAACAAAATAGTGAAGGCAAATATCCTTTAAGAAGGCAGACTCAGTTCAAATGTAATTTACAGCCTTTATTACCTACAGGGTTTTAGTTAAATTTATTCAAATATTTTTAATCTGAATTTCTTTTTTTAAAAAATTGTATTTATTTAGTATAGGGTCTAACTACACAACTTGAACTCATAGTGATCCTCCTCTTTTCAGCCTCCCATCCCTGGGATTACAGGATGTGTCATCTCGCCTGGTCGTGCTAGCTGGCTTGTGCACCCAGGGTGGAGCCAGCAAGGGCGTGTAGTACTGAGGATTGAACCCAGGTCCTTGCGCTTGCTTAGGCAGGTGCTTAGACTGCTGGGCTATCTCTGCGACCCTGTATTTGAATTTCTTCAATGCAGAATTGAAAGGATAAAATAATTGATTTTTTAGTATGCTTATAGGAGAAGTTATAATATGAAAAATGGCTAGCATCTCAGTTGGTACATATACAGTAGGTTTCCCTTATGATGGTAGCTATAATTATAATATTTCCTTGATTTCATCATTTTTCCTGTCATAATTATAAGAGAAGAGTCATAATTGGCTGTATGTTAAAAAAAATGTGTGCCTACCAGCGTGAAGAGTTAGTGATGCTATGATTTGGGGGATCATTTATATTATCTCTCTTGCTACTTTGTCATTTCATTTATACAATATGAGTTATGCTACATCACATAAAATTCATTTATGATGGACTATGTGTATAGCTCAGTGGTCCTGTATTCTCAGCGTGTGCACGACCATAGGTTCAACCATGAGCACTAAAACAAAATCAAAACAAAATTTATTAATCACATTGTGATGCATCTAATATTGAAGGGAAAAATTGTATATAAATAAAAGAGAAGTAGTGTCATGAAATAAATTTTAGCGCAATCTTATAGGAAATGCATGTAATCTCCACTAGGGGACAATTGAGAGCTTATACTTAATTTAACTTAGTAGCCAATAGTTGTATAAATCGGTGTCTTGTCCACTTGTAGGTGTCTTTAGTGTTTCCCTAGCACTGGGAAATGATACACAACTCCCACATCGTCGAGGAGTAGAAGTGTATGTTGCTTCATGGTTTTAGCTTTTGGCTCGCCAGGTCAACTGAAAAACAAAATGATGAGGGGCATGGCAGAGAGAAAGGTACTCAACCTGGGACATCCGGGAAGCAGAGAAAGAAGGGAGGAGCTGGAACAAAATATTTCTTTCTGGCTCACGCCTTGCCCAGCCTTCCCACAGTTCTCTACACTTGTGGGGGGTGAGGGGCTTAGCACATGTGTTTTGACAACCTCCATTCCCTTTACTCACGCTTACATTCCTGTCCCTCTTATTCCTTGCCCCTTATTTAATAATACTTTCTTCTTTATGGCTGTCTTCTTATAGTTCGCATATTGGGAAGAAAATGTATGTGTTCTCCTTCTCTGGCTCATTTTACTTAACATATTCATCTCCAGATCCAGCTCTTTCCTGAAAATAAAATTTCATTCTTCTTATGGCTGAACAATACAATTCAATATATTCAATAATTATATAATTATATAATATTCAATAAGAATTATAATATATATTCCATAATTGCAAATATATGCTGCATTTTCTTTATCCATCCACCTGTTAACAAACACCCAAATCCAAGACTAACTTCCTACATTTGCTATTGTGAATTGCATTCTAATAAATACGAATTTATAGGCACCATACAGTGTGCTGGCTTTCATTCCTTGGGTGTAAATGAAGGAACGATATAGTTGAATAAAGTCATAGCGCACAGGTTGTCACCTGAGGAATATCCATAGTGGCTGTACCGGGGCACTCCCACTAGCAGCATAGAAAAGCTTCTTCCTCTCTTCATCCTGTCCACGTTCACAGTGTTCTTGGGGTGAGAAGGAATCTCCACGCAGCTTCAATTTGCATTTCCCTTGTGGCTACAATTTGGCATCATTTTTTCAGATAATTACTGGTCATTCACAATTATTGTTGGAAACATCTGCTCATTTTCTCATTTTCCATTTGGGCTGTTTGATTTTTTTCAGTGTCGTGGTTTTGAGTTCTTACATGGTCTGCATATTAATCTTCTCTTAGAAGAGAAGCCGGTAAAGATTTTCTCTTGTTCTCGGCTGCTTCATTACTCTGCTGTTTACCTTATACAGAAAATGAGAGGAAGTCAGAATACACAAATTAATGCACAGCAATTTTAAAAAGAAAAAAGTGACACTTCAGTAAAATTGCATCTTAGAAACGAATAGTGGTCAATGTGTATGTTGGGTGTTATGTTCTTAGCACAATTTACAGTATTACAGTTCTCCAGATTATCCATAAATAATTACATGGATATTTGACTTTTCTTTTCTAATACTATTTTGGTTCAGTTGGGCTGGAAAGAAGGCAATGTGTGATCAAATTCTGATGTATAATGAGCTACATTTTGCATGTGGTAAGCTGAATAGGAAGGTCTGACCTTTATCTTAGTACTACATTTTTTTTTAACAATCAAAAGTGCAGATACACCTGATAAAAATGCCATTCATAATATTAGAAGAAAAACTCTAGACAAATAAAATTTAATATAATTTATCTGAGCAAAGAAATGATTCTCAAGTTGGACAGTACCATAAACCAGTAAAAGATGGGAGTCCATAAACAGACCATGGCAAGCCAGTGTTTATACAGAGACATAAAAATGACTTCCAAAGATAATCAATTCATTGTAGTGCAACATTTGTCGGCTTTGGACACATCTAAGTGGTATCCATCCTGAGATTTATTAGAAAGCTGGCTGCTACATTTGGCCAAATCTTAGTTACTTAGTACAAAATTATACTTGCAATTTAGGTTGGGAGTTTTTTGTTTTGTTTCTGTTTGCTTGCTTTTTACAAACATAGGGAGGTATACTTTATTATGAAAAGAGGCTGATTAATTTTACTTTACTATAGAATATTGTATGTTATTTTAGCACATATAAAGAAGCATTAGTTACAATGATTGAGTGGAACTAAATTACTGTAAAGGGATAAAATTGCTGATCTTCAAATTTTAAAAAATTCCAACTTTTCATAAATATGCAAACAATAAGCAGCTTCCCATATACAATACTATGATTAGAGTATGTGATATGAATTAGATATTGAAAGCCTCGAGGTAGTCATGTCTCATTATGTAAACATTGGCTGCATTTTGTTAAGGCTTCATCACCATGGAAAATGTTGAAACTAGCCTTGTAACTTTCCATCTCCATTGTACTGCAAATGCAACCATTACTAGGTTCCTGGGTGGTCACTGTTTCTCCTCTTTACCCTACTATCTTAACTATATAATGAGAGACTGGGCTTGTTTTCCTCATTCCTTGTAGATACAAATTAAGTGAGGCTTGAAGAATATATGGTTTTCTCCATGATGAGTAATGAGTTTTTACATACAATGCCAGGGAAATCTTTTGAGATAGGTTGAGCAGGAATGTACTTGTCAAAGAAATTAAAAAAAAAAATAAGTAGGTATAGTCTTCCCAGGAAATCTGTTCTTAACTATCAAATATGGAAATCAAATATGGAAATTATCCTGGCTTAATGTTTTTTCTTCTTTTCCTTTGCAGTTTGGGACAGTTAACAGTTAAATTCTCTGAAACTGTTAACCAGACAATCATAGTGCCAACTGGACTCCATGAATTTCATCAGGCTTCTTATTGAATCAAACCCTCGGGTCTGGTATCTCCACAGCACATCGTCTTTTCACCTCAATATAGTTTTTTAAGAGTGTCACCTTTTAATCATGTTTTCCCGCTTGAAACTCGGAAACATTTAAGTATTCATGTAGTCCGTATCACTCAAATTGCTAAAAGAATCCTACCCAACAAAACTTTATGCATAAACAATAGTAGAAGCCTTACTGAAGTTTCAATTTCTAATGCTTATCGCAGAGTGACCTTTTTTATATGTGCTATTAATGGGAAAGTGGACTCCTCAGAGTGCTTTGAGTTTATATGATATTTCCTGCCCTAACTATCCACACCCTGCCAAAAATAATCTAGCTAACTGTAGGTTTCCTGTCATATTTTCCTTTATGTCATTTCCTTCTCTGGAAAAAAAAGGCAACAGAGCTGATAGAATGGTTACACACCTC
The DNA here is from genome assembly GCA_004027165.1 of Ctenomys sociabilis. NCBI lineage: Eukaryota > Metazoa > Chordata > Mammalia > Rodentia > Ctenomyidae > Ctenomys > Ctenomys sociabilis. Next base: position 25,152 of record PVKA01017705.1, read on the forward strand.
TGGAAGGGCTTGAGCAGGAGTGGAATCATTCCATGTCTCACGATGCTATGCACAGAATGAACAAGTGGGCAGCTGCAGTGTCTCGCTTATCTCCATGCATGTAGCTTCTCATTCCCTGTCAACAGAAGAATGCCAATACTTGACAAGTACTTATAATATTGATTAATGTCATTATGCAAGTCATTTGACAGCCAATTGCACAATTAGAAAACATGCACCTTCTGACCCTTCATATTTTCTGTTAAACACTATGGAAAAATTACCAGCAGTGTCAGAAGGAGCAGTAAAGCAATTATTTTGAATGTTATTCGTGTTGGACAAGCATTTGGAAGTACAATTCCATATGTAATGTTGATTTGAAAGTACTTTATTTTTGTCTGTTGTTTTGAAACAGTGAATGTTTTATAGCCTGGGCTGCCTGTGATGTGTGGGCATTTCACGAGACAGCCCTCATTTAAGTAAACAGCTGCCTTATACTTAGCAGTTCATACTCTTAGCAGTATTTCCTCAGGGAAAGGCTGCATTATTTTACTGAAATTTGTAATAGATGTAAAAGATGAGACCTTCACACCAAATAAATGATATCATTTTTTTCACTTTCAGTCTCATCATTCTTACCCCCTCAACAGGAGAGTGACACAGTATTTTCCAGAGTCCCTCTCTGAAGCCAATCTGGAGTGAGTCACTGCAGAGCAAGCCTACTGGTTTCCCTCATCCTGCCTCTCCTGCCACTCCCAAGGGACTGCATGGGAGAGTTCATGCTGGGTGACAAAGCTCCAAACCGAGTTGTTTATTCAAGATCTCCCAAGAATCCATTGTCACAGATAATTGAGAGTTGACTGTACAGTAATTATAATAAAGACATCTTGGAACTTAGTTTGAAAGTTAGTGATACAACTGTAGACAAGGGTGATGAAACTAAGGGTGAATAGCCCTGTAAGTCAGGTAACTTATTTAGCAAAGAGATGCCAGGGAGGGAGAGCTGGAAGCAGCATGCATAATAAATCATATGAAAATAAATACTGAGACTAATGAAAACTTATTGGCAGCCCACATACTTTTTTTCCTCTAGCACTGCTACCTTCTTTTAGGTGTCAACAGAATGAAATCCCACCTGACATGATGAAGTTTCCAAGCATTGTTTGACAGCAAGAAGCCAGGGTAGAGTGCAGGACAAATTTCTCCTTTATCTATGGGGTGTCTGCTACTTTTGACTGCATGGTGAAATAGTCTGTGATTGTATTAGTCAAGAGTTCACACAAGGTAAGGTGATGCACAACCAAATCCTAACGCTTAGGATGCTGAGACAGAATTGTGATTTTTGAGGGCAGTGCGAACTCTACCGTGAGACACTGTCTCAATGACTGAAACAACCACCACAGCAACATTTTGAAGAGCTCAAAACACCCGAAGTCTTTCTAATCAAAAGGATTTGCAGATTTTTTTCTGGCAGCTCTCCACAACAGATTACTAAGTGTTGTGAACTGCAGGAAGTGTCCTGACCTCAGGAGCCCTGTTCTGCCAATGGCATGCTGCAGAAATATATTCGCAACTTCGACATCCATACTTTCTCCAAAACGTGGCACTGTGGTTGCCTAGTATAAGTCTCCTGAGCCAAGCAGTCTCTGAATTCTCTTATTTTAAGAATGACCTGTGCTGAATTTGGAGCTAAAATATTCAATTCATTCATCATTTACTCATTCATTCATTCACTCACTCACTCATTCACTCACTCACTCCATTCATTCATTCATTCATTCATTCATCTTGAGACATGGTCTTTCTACCTACCTACGCAGACTACTTACTCACTACGCAGCTCAGGCTAGCCTTGGTTTCCAGTTCCTCCTGGCTCATTCTTCTGAGTGCCATGGTTGTGGGCACATACGCTGGACCCCAGCTTTCAAATGGGGAAAGGTTCTGCCCAAATTGGTGGAAAGTTTCCTGCAAACTCTTCAGCTTTGGTGTCCTAGGACTAATATTCACATATGTCTTGATAAAGGGAATTGGATGTGTTTAAAGAGTAGATCCTCTTTGTATTTAGCTGTAATTATGTGTTTCAAAGAGGAACAATACTTAATTTAAACTCATTTTCCATTAGGAACAGATGTAGTGTGATTGAAGTTTTTATATTTATTGATCAATATCTGGCCTCTGTATGCTTTGATGAAGCTAAGAAGAAGTAAACTGAAAAATTGTATATCAGCAACTGGAATATGCCTGGTGTAGGAAAAAAGCACACAACACAGTAATTATTGCATATATAATGATTCTATTTCATTTTTATCATTAATTTTTTTCAGGGCTATAAATTTAGCTGAGAGCTCCATCATGCTAGGCAAGTGCTCTACCACTGAGCCCAGCCTGGCCCTATGTTCTCCGTTCAAATACAGGACTTTTTTAAAGGTCTACAAAAACCTTACAGATCAAAGCAAAATTAACTATATTTCATAAGCCTTGAAGCTAAACTAAATAAATACATCCTTTCCTAAATATTCATGCTATTAGTTTTGCAAGCAGAGAAGAAAATGGTTTCTTTCTTTTTTCACAAGAATGTAGGTCTTGCATTTTCAGAAAACATTTAATTATTCACTACTAATTTTTTCTCTTTTTCCTGTTTTTCTTTTAAATATTGAAAGTTACACAGATTTGATTTTCACCTATAAGTCATTAAATATTTCGGTTTAGGCTTCCAAGCTCTGGGCTTATATTTCAGTGGAACATTTCACGGTTTACTTAGCAAAATGTACTGAGCAAATATTTGATAAAACCTACAAACATAGTATTACCGTGGGAATAAAAAAAATCATGATTCATGACATGAGAACAATCTTCAAGGGTTTGATGAAGACGCAAGATACACAACTATGAAAGAATGGAGTGTTGAGAATAAAAGGTAGCATGACAGACATGTAAAGAAGGTTCAGGGAGAAGGGAAAATAACATAAGAAGAGTGTCTAATATTATTTAGGTAAGGACTTCACGTTGCTATCTCACTTCAGTTTCACAACTCCAGGAGAGAGATACTATCATCTCAACTTTATAGATTTAAACAAACAAACAAAAAACAGGCCAACAGAGGAGAAGCAAATTTCCCATGCTGATACAATCAGGTTTTAAACTCAACACATGATGTCAAAGATCTTATATTAGACCCTTAGGGATTTAGAAGCTATAATTTTGAAAAAAAAAATTTTAAAAGAGCTGAACAAGCAAAGAAATGCAAAGATCAATAAATAAGCAAAAGGTCCAGAAAGCTTAATTTGAATAAAGGAGAGGTAGTTGAGAAAAGCAAGACACACATTTTCATGAACTTGTATTGAATTTCTGTTGCAATAAATTGACAATTATATGATCAAACTGTTTCGGAGAGTAGTTCTCTGGAAAGCTATACTGAAAACATGGTACTATAGAAGTCTAGTCAAGAGGCAGTGAGAGATCACAGGGCAAAAAAGATATGAGAGTTAGTCAGCAACATTATGCTAAGAAAAGTATTTGAAAATTTGTATTATCAGAGAGGAAGACAAAATATATTTTAAATTTATTTGCACTTAATAAAAGCAAGAAATAATAAAACATTAAAGATTATGACCTGCTGACTTTAAGACATTGTTAGGATAGAAAAATCAATTGTAATTAAGGGACAATCCCAGAGTAAAGCCAGGCTTACCCCTGCCTACTCAACAGAATGGCTTGAAGAAGATTAAAATGATTTAAATATTTAGGCTACTCTCAGATCAATTATATCAAAATAGCTGGAGTTGGATCAACTCATTCATGATTCTAACATCTTCCAGTGTGCAGCTAGTGTTGAGAAGCACTGCCATGGAGGATGAGATTTGTAGCTAGGGATATGGACAAGATCACCACTTGGTGAAGTAAGGAAGTACGTGCAGTAGAATTCCAAGTCAGTAAAGGAGACAGAGGGGTGACCCCAGGTAAGGGGGAAGAACTGGATACTGTAAGATCCTAAGGGTCGAAGGAGAGAAAAGTCACAAATGAAAGGATCCTCAGTGAGCCCACTGTTCAGGCACAATCAGGATGAGAGCTGAAAGGAGGTTTCAGGTTTCTGATAAGTTACCCTTCTGCTGCGCAATTGCTTTCAGGAACAGGGTGAGGATCACATGACAACAGACTGAAAGAATGAATGTTGGCATAGGAGAGCTAGCTCAGATGAGCTCCTTTCTGGAAAAGAAGTTGTCTGGGAGTTGTGGAAGAAAGAAAATGCACTGAAGGAATCCGATATTTTGAAGAGTTGAAGAAACAGGTGAAGGCAGATGAGGCACGATTTCTGGAGGGAGAAAGAAACAATGAGATGCAAAATGCACACAGAAGACTAGTCCTGAATAAAATGTAACTTTTTGTTTTGGAAAATCAAATTAAATAGAAAATGACTTAGAAGTCTGTGGAATTTAGGGGACAAGTTCATTTTCTTTGCTTTAAAGTGGAATAAACACTTTTGGAAAAGTGGGGAAAACATGGATGGTTTAAGTCTGCAAATGCTGGGCGTGTTATGAGTGACACCTGAGCACAAAGATTGTAGAGCATGGGGGCTTGATGAGGATGCAAAGCAGAATTAACCTGACTGGGAATTCCAGGAGCGCAGCTTTGAAAGATTTTTCAGTAAGGCTTTGTACTTTGGAAAGGTGGATGCAGGGTGACTGTGAAGTAACTTTATTGTTTTTATAACTCTAATTGGGAAACAAGAAGAAGAAAGAGTAGAAGAGCTGTAGATTCTGAGATATTTTATAACTATAGCAAGCATATCATGACATAGTCACCTAGAGCTCCAAATAGTTATAAATATATGAACAAACCCAGGGTGGCACAGTGAACAAATTAAACCAGAGTAGTGGCTCAAGTCTGTGAACATAAGACTTCAGGAAGATCCGCAGGGCAATTACAAGTTCAAGTCTTGTCTGAGCAAATTAAGCAGGAAATACTGTCACAGGTAAAAGTAAAACAGCTGGGGATATAGCTCTGTGAAAACCTCAGTATGGAAACAAACAACATGAACAAAACAGAAAGAGAGAGACAGAGAGACAGAGAGAGAGAAAGACAGAGAGAAAGGACCTTTCAAATATAGATGGCAATGTGCAGAAATTGAGAATTTGTTCAATCATTTAAAGAATTGAAAGAATTAAGATAGAAGAGATGGTAAATGAGAAAGATTTCTGAAATTAATGTCAAAATGCTTTGGAGGCTATTGCTGGGAAAGATACTAAATTTAAAGCCTGTAAAGATACATGAGCAACAATGTGAGAGTTTATAAATGACTTACAGTTTTTCTACATTGACCACTGAACAAAATCTCCTATAAGAAATAACACAGTAAGCATTCAACTAAAATATTGTGGAATATTTTTGTAGAAGCATCTGTCATGATTTTTTCATTGATGTACTAGCTATAATCTTCCAAATAAAGCACATAATGGTCTTCATAGACAAATACTTTCATAAACACAATATCCTTCCCCCTGGTCAACATTTAAGAAGGATATTAGCACCTTCAAAACTCTGAGAAGGTGTGATAGAGGAACACTGCTACACCTGGGAGATCCATCACAGGTCTCCAGAGGCTCTAATGTTGAAGGTTTGTACTGTGGCCCATGAATTTACTAACACATGAGGGAACTTTAAGAAGCAGGGCCTACTAGAAGGATGTTGTATCATCAAAAGCGTGCCTTTACAGTGCTGCTTTTGCACTCTGGAACTTCCTCTCCCTTTTTTGGCCTCCCGACTGCTCTGGCATGCACAGCCTCCACTGACAGGAGCCTCTGCCTTTAAGTACTGTTTCAGCACATGCTGGAGCCAAGCAACCACAGGATGAAGTCTCTGAAACTATTAGCCAAAATCAATGTCTCTTCCTTGCAAGCTGATGATATCAGGCATTTTCTTTTCCATGTGGCAGAAAACCAACACAAACACATACAAAAGTATGTAACCAGGGTGTATGTATTGAGGGTGTCTCCATGTACCTTCCAAGCCTTATGAGGTCATGGTACTTTCAGAATTGGCTGGATCCAGAGTGCGTAATGCTGAGATTGAAGGTGTGTGATTAGTAGATCAATCAGTGCTTGGTTTGGCATAGCTCTAGCTAGAGCTAAGAGTACAAGGTCTATACCCACCCTAAGGCTGGTAGCCTGCATACAACGTAAGAGACAGAAAGAGTCTTGTGCTCTCTCTCGTTTTGCTATCTTCAGGGCAGCCTCAACTAGCTCTGCCCTTCACTTTCGTGCTTTTCTGACTTCTGCAGCCATGAATTATTTTCCTCTCTGGTGCCCTCTGTCAAGTCACCCTGCCTTAGGCCCAGTTGATTAATGGCTAAACCTTCTACAAACTGTGAGCTAAATCAACCTTTCCCTCTTCAACTTTGAGTGATAGGTATTTTGTCTCAGCAACAAGAGAAAAGCAATTAAGTCACCCAAGACATTTGTGTTCAAATTTATTTGATTACTGAAATTTTTCTCCTTCTATAACACCTAAATGATCTAGCAAACTAGCTCCTCATAAAATTTTCTGGGAAATACTGTTTTCCTGGTTCAAATTTAATTATTGTTTCAACCATTAGTTTCTCAGATCAATTGATGTAATTAATTTCTATGGAGTAATTAATTTGAAATCATTAAATTAACCAAATATTTAAATTTCTTTTGGTATTACTTTATTGTATTCAGTCACTAGCTAATTTCTATGTTTCTTTCCAAGCAATACACCAAATTCCATTGACACGATATTTGACTTTACCTGAGTTGAGCAAATATTTGCTTACTGGTAATGGACACAGAAGCATTCAATCTCAAATAAAGAATTATTGATAGCCAACATTTATCTTAAAATAGTCATAGGTAGAACATGGTAGGGATCACTACAGCAACAAGAACTTAGAGAAACAAGCTGTTCATAGGCTTATCCATTACATTTTTTCTATGCAATGATATACATGTACTGACGCACACTCGGGAACTCCAATGCACAGGTTTCTGTTGATTTATGTAAAGACAATGTAGGAAACCACTTAGAAGAACAAAGTAAGAATATTCATGGAGATAGCTTATATAGAAATCAATTTCTTTTTCATTTGGCTTAAATATGTATTTTAAATTTCTACTCTTAAGATAATTAAATAAGTCATTTGACTGAGCTGATAAAAACATCCTGGGTCCTTTTATGTCTGCTTAAATAAACTACATTTCAATATATCAACTCTACAGATAGATAAATAATAGATAGATAGACACGTAGATAAATAGATATAGATAGATACATGGTTTTTTTTTTTTTAATCTATTTGACCACATATTTCACTGATAACAAGAAAAAATAGGTCCTGGTTCTAAAAGGTAGGCAACGTTCTTATAGGTGATTGAAGACACATAAAGCTCAAGTGTGAGCCAACTGAAGGCACACCACCTGGGAGCAAGAGGGATTCCCGTTGGTGCTATGCATGACATTGTGATCAAAATTCTGGTGAGCTCATGAAACACAGGCATAATTGAATCTGGAAAGGATCAAGTGTTCTCCTAGGAACATGGTTAGGTTTCATAACAATTTGGAGAGCAAACACTAGCTTCCAATGAATATGTAAGCTAAAATATCTCCAAAGAATTGTTGGAAATCAGATTCATGTTAGCATAATAGATATAAAATTACTGCTATTGAGCCATTTTTCAATTTTCAATTTGAATTTTAATTTAGCTCAAACTAACATTTATATGTGCAAAATGTCAGCATATTAATAATTTAAATTAAAAGTGCTAAATAAAGTCTAGTATCTGTGTTGCAAATAATTTAAACAAAAATTGTTTATTGTTTGAGATTCTATAAATAATTACATTGCTCCCCGCTATTTTTCCTCCTTATATGTGATAGCAAAGAGTTCCAAGACCAATAATAATAGTGTTAATTGTTTTATACTGCAGATTCATAGTTAAGCTTCAGAATATAGACAAAGACATATATTACTAAATGATTAAGGGAAAGGTATGCAGTGATTTTCTTTCACAAATGTAGAAAAATTAAAGGTTTGACCAGGTTACATGAACATTTAATCACTTAATATTTACCGTAATCCACCAATACTGAGAAAAGGCACAGTACTAACTTTCCTTTTAAAATGAAACTATTCTAAAATAGTAAGACTCCTTTTCAGTTTTCACTTGCTGAAACTAAACAGTTTCACTTCCTGGAGACCCCTTGTTTGTTGTTGTTATGGAATCAGATATTCTAAGGTAATAATGTCAGTTCTGTGGATTGTATTGGCTTAGCCTCAGCTGTAGCCAACTGTTTTTCCATGATAAACTTTGATTTTGAGTAAAGACAAAGGATCTGTCATTGTGTTGTAATGTAAATAGGCTAATCTTGATGAAATAAAATAGCAACCTTTAAAACCTGTTATATCTTTGAAATAGAGATCTCAGTTGAATAAAGTAAAAAAGGAATGGTTAATATGTCATGTGGGGGGATTCAGCCCATTAAAGGAAAACAATACTGAGTGACAATGGAACAACGTCATAAAGTTAGGTGAGAGATTGTGGGTGTGGAGAATTCCAAACCCAGAAATAAACAGAGCACTCTCCAAAAAGCTAAAGAGGAAAAGGAAGTGGCAAGTTCCACACAGAAAGAGCTCCTTTTAGAAACAATAAGAGAGTCCTTGGAAACCAACTGAGCACAATAAGCAAATCAAAATGTGTTGAACTCTTGCATACATTTGTGATGTAATACTTTTAACACTGAAAATGTTAAGAAGTTTTAGAAGTTTTGACTTAGCTCATCATGATAACACACTCATGTAATCCCAGCTCTTTTACCAATGATAAACCTCTGCACTCTTCAACATATGTAAAAATCTTTAGGAAAGCATTATGCATATTTCAAGTTCTATGTACAAGTAAATTCAAGCAATATTACCTTATTAATAGTAGTTGGGAGATTGTTCAGTAGAATAAGTGCTTGTCTGGCAAGCTCAAGGGCCTGAGTCCAATCCTTGCTTCTGCCAAAAAAAAAAAAAAAAAGAAAAAAAAATTAGTTATTGTTGTATAGGTGTACTTCCAAAAGCCAGCAGTCTAAAAATAATGCAAAATCATGTGCCATAATTTTAAAGAACCAGGAAGAACCAGGAATGTGAAAATAAGTTATTTGATTTTCTCCTTCAGAAACTATTGCACCAGTGGGGTCAGTCAATAGCTCAGTGGATTAAGGCGCCTACTTAGGCACATGCAGGGGTCAAGAGTTTGATTTCTGACCCTTCTATGCTGGCCCTGCCCCTGGGGTGGACTGAGATCAGGACTGAGACTGGGCGTGGTGGTGCACTCTTGTAATACCAGCACTTGGGAGGCTGTAAACAGGAGGATCACTGAGTCTGATCACACGGTAAGACTCTGTACACCCTATGCACCCTGTCCTAAATACAAAAAAAGAAAAACTGTTGGAAGAGTGAAATCAATGTTTGTTGTACAGTATCATCTGAATTTTCAATCTGGGAAGGATATCTTCAGTTTGCTAACCTTTAAGAATTACAAATGTGTATTGCATGCCCTTATATCACACATGCACCTCCAATTGTAGAATTTGTAAAATTTACTTATAACCAAAGCCACTCCCTTTGAAGTGAAACTGATTAAAGTATTGACAATTTTTAGAAATAGATTATTTGAATACTTCAGTATAAATCATAAATGCTGTTATTTTATTTCTTCTCACTTAATGGTTTGTTCTTTAAACATGTTTTTGAGCTCTCATTTATTTCTAAAGATATGACAACCCACAAAATAACATCCTTGCCACTTATACTGAATGGAGATCTTAAGGAAACAAATGTTCACCTTACTAGTTGGTGGTGCTTGCTATGAGAAAGTGAACTATTGTAAAGGATAGCACTATTTCTATATTAAAAGCCCCTCGATATCATTGAATAGGGACAACGATGCAGATATCTGAAGGAAATGATAAGCAGCATGTGTCAGTACAGCACAGGGCATCTCAGAATAAGGGAGTGAAAGCATATGTCCTGAGTTGTAAGCATGGTGTGTTTACACCACAGTACAAAAAATAGCAGGCCACCCAGTGAATGAGATCTTCTAACTGGAACTAAGAGAGGTAACTTCTGTTTAACCATAAGGGTTACTAATTCACTGGCTAAGCCAGGAAGACCAACTGGGTGAGGGGATAATTTTTAAAAGGACCTCCCTGGGCAATGTGTGTAGAACAAAAAGTAGGAGATAGGCTGTCCAGATGAGGACAAAAAAGTTGGGCCAGGTATGAATACTGAACTATCTGCTGAAATAATTCAGGTATAGGATGTTGATGGCTTGAATGTAGGTAACAGGAGTGGAATTGGAAGGTCTGATCATATTTGAGCTATAATTTGATGTGAAGATTTTTAGGAAAAATTAAATAAAACATGTTTTTTTTGTTGTTACTAAAATAAAAATATTAAAGTAGTCCTTAGTTTTGTTTGAAGGAAGTTCCATTTGAACTGCTCTATCTTGATAGGTCTTAAAGAAGGGAATTTTTTACTGGAAGAAATGCAGAACATAGGCTTTTCTAATTTCACAGATTCTTATCTGATATACAATTTACTACAGTTCTAAGACAAAAGCAAGCTTTTGTAACAGTTCTGTGATAGGTCTTATTTAGTATGTTGTCCTTTTTTTCTCAAAGATTTTTATTTCTTGTGAAGTACCTTCCAAGAAAATTATGCAGATGAAATACTATAAAGTTAATTTACATCAATATTCAGTTTTTTTAATATAAGAAAAAATTCATTAAATTTTGATGGATGGCATGTGTGGCTCAGGACAGAGGTGAAAAACCTAAAATCAAGTATGTATTCTGGAAGGTCACTCCACCTGGCTTATTCTGACTTTTTTTATTGGTTGGCTTTCTGCGGTTCCAACAGAAGCATAAAAGGGCACAAATTATATTTTATAATGATTAGAGTTTTAATTTTATATGACTTATTGCTTAATGCAGAAACAATATTTAAAATGCTTGTGCATTTTAAACACAAATTAACTGCATATAATTTCACTCATTAGATTACTGTTCTCCTAGTTATCTCTTTTGTACTAATTTTTGTCCTGAGTATAAGATTACATATACACTGAACATAAAATTGAGAAGATTGTCACACACTAACAATGTGATCTAAGTTAATATATGCATTTTAGGACCCATTTACTTGTACCTGAAAAATGATAACAATAAAATACATGATAGCAAATGTAATATATTATCTTTTACAATTTTATTGTAAGAAAAATAATTTACAAAACCATAATACTTCAAACTTACAACTATATACAAGGAAGTTTTAGTTTATCTTAGTTTTAAACATGATTAAATCAATTATCTTTTAATATACTAATTCAACACTTATTTATTTTTATGCTAATATTTCAAAGAATATTTCAGATTAAAGTTTCATCCTAGCTTCTGTTGTAGCTCTCCTTATGGTATTTTACTGTAGTTTATTTTATATAGCACAAACATAGATAGACACAATAGAACACAAGAGTGTTCTGAGACTATGTAGTCCAAGATATTTTTGCCAGGAGTTCATGGTAGTAAGTGATACAAACCCAACAAATTTGCTTGAGTTAAAAAATAAACTATGATGGAGAGATAGCAAAGACTCTCATAATGAGAAATTCTGTAGGAGCACCTGCATCTGAGGTCCTTGGAGTTTGCAAAAGCAATTCCATCTGCCAACAGTATCTTTCTAACCATTTTTCTTTTCTTTCTCTCATGTAGGATCTTTCAGTGTAGACAAGACAGCCACCAGCTGACACAGATTCCCGTGTTCCCTACTCTCCATGTAAGGAGCAATGAAATTTCTCCCTTGATATAGTAAAAGAAGGCTCAGGAGAAGACACTCACCAGGACCAGAGAGGAGATCTTTTGACCTACAGATCATAGAAGTGAGACTGGGACAGCACCACAAGCATTTGATCAAAGGTAATAGCAAGTAAAGACACCACACACACACACACACACACACACACACATGCACACGCACATGCACACACACACAGAGCATTATTTGTGAGGAGATAGAGGTGAAGGAGCCTCAGACAAATTGGTTGGATCTTTGACTAAAAGAGATCAGCGATTGATCAGGAGTGATCAAGTTGGTGTTCATCAAAGAAAGAGAATCATTTTTATTTGACTTTCTGAAGTGGACTAAAGTACATTAATTTTCTTTGGCCAGGATTCTTTATGCTTTTGATGGACATGGACCACAGAGTGATTGCTCTAACTTTGTCAAGAAGGCTGAATTTTCATGCACTGTGATCCTTCACACAGCAGTGTGGCTCTGTAGCTCTGTGCTCTGCAGTAAAGCTGAAGGGCTTCAGATTCTTTGAGCTTTTCCGGCTTCTAAAGAAAGTAAAGTGTGAGGAGAGAAAGGAGAGGAGAGAAAAAGGAAAGAGAACACAACCATGCATGGTGGCTATAGGCCAAGCCTCCTTCTATTGCCCTCTGGTGCAAAACATTCTTATGAGCTGAACAGAATCTGTTTTGGTTACGTTTTTCTTGTTGCTGAAACTAAGTACCTGATGTCCCACATTAAAGAAACTTTAAAGGTTGTAAAGGTTTGAGTCCCTAATCACCTGGCTCCAAATCAGGAAGGCTTGGCAGAGGGCAACACTTCATAGCCAAGGAAGACAGCAGAAGCAGCAAGAGCAAAAGCAGGAGAGCAAACCTCACGTTTCTCTCAGGTGGCAAGCAGGCTACCAGCCCTAGGGCAGGTGTAGCAATCACACCATGTCTTTGCTCTCCTCTTCCTCAAGGCTGAATATGTTTACAGAGTGAGGACCCTGGCAAAGCTGCCACTCTGATTCCTGGGCTGAGGGCATGAGAACAAGAAGTCCAGCTTTAATAAACTGTCTTCAGAAAACCCACCTCTCATGACTGAATGAGCCTTTGGTGGGGCCATCCAGACTCAAGCCACAACACTGCACCACGGATCAGAACATGAGGAGAAGCAGTCGTGTGCAGACAGGTATCCCGAGCTTTTTCTCCCCATTCTCCCATCAAATCCCAAGTCACCCATCAGATTTCGGTAGGTTCAGGGAAGGGTCAGCATTCTTAGACAAACTGACTTTAAGGTTCCTAGGAAGTAATCTAGGCCACTGTTGTCACCATCTACACATAAGACTTTTTCTACAGTAAAATTGTAAGGTATCATCTAGTTATGTGATTTCAAAAGTAGCGATTTTTAAGTTGACTATGAGCCAGTGACATTTGAGATCTTACGAAGTTTTTTTTCCATTAGTAGCAAATTTTCTTTTCAGGTAAACATCCTGGTTTTGTACTTTTATCAAGATCCTGCAATGGTCTTGAAACATGCCATCCTACAAAGGGTAATAGTCTACTGCATGACCCCAGCCTTCAGTCCTGCCCAAGTCCCATTTTGACAATGCCTACATTCTCCTTCGTAGAAGGTAGGACAGACTCAGACTAAGAACTACTGCCAGAAAAGTGAGTGTGCTGTGTCCTTTTAGACTGAGTTATGTGTCCTAATTGCTTGAGGAGGCAAGAAAATAGTTCCTAGCAAACAGTAGCAACCAAGCAACAAATACCACAATAACTAACATAGGATATAAGAAATTAGACAAGCAAATATTTGGATATAATGTTAAAAGGTAGGGTCTAGGGAGATGGCTCAGTAGAATAAGTGCTTCCCTGGTAAGCGCACAAGGTCCTGAGTTCAATCTCCAGTTCTTCCAAAAAGTAAAAATCATAAAAGATGACCATAGAGAAGAAGAAGGCATTTTTAGATTCAAGAAAGAGCAAATATAAAGTCGTAGGAACACGGAACATGACGACACTCTACCACACAGGCAAATAGTGCTATAGGCTGCAGTATAGATTGTGTAGTGCAGGGAAAGGACAGCAAAACAAGCTTGGAAACATGGGTTGATTTACAGTATACATAACTCTTATGTTTCATGCTGCATCAGTCAGGGATTAGTAGAGAAACAGATGTAACATAAGATACACAAATGCATAAAAAATTACAAGATGGCCCTATGACAGAGAGCCACAGAGCCGGAAGAGGAGGTGTGCTGAGGGCAACTGCATGCTAGAGGCTGATGCATCCAGTCTAAGGTCTGCAGCTCACACCGGCTCTCCATGCAAGTCCTTACAGGAGGCTGATGGGTCTGGGATGATACACTGAAGAATCCACCCTGGAAGGCTAAAGAATCTATGCTGTGTGGGTGGGGGTCCTTTAGACTCACACCATCTCCATGTCCTTCTCTTGCACAGGCTGAGGAGGTTTACAAAGTGCCATGGCCCCTGCTGAATCCCTGAGTTAAACTTCTAAACTTCCCTGGTTGACAATGACAGCGTGCTAAAAAAGTAATGGCAAGTTTTCTATACCCCAGGATTTGGAAGTGCTGAGTTGGTAGGGATCGGGATTCCATTCTGGGCATGCTGTGCCTGCCACCCCCCTTCCCCCAAGGCAAGCCGAGATGGTGAATGAGACTAGGCATGGTGGTGCAAGATATTGGGAGTCTGAAAACAGGAGGATCACTACAAGTTCTGCCTGTGTAATGAGATCCCTTGTAGACCCTGTACTAAATACATTTAAAAAAACAACTGCTGAGTTGCATAGTTAAGCTTCTAGCCATGTCAAATTGACACCACATGTGGAGTATCAACCACTCCACATGCTAACCTTTTGGAATTCCTTAACTCTGATAGGAACAAATGAGAAAGGAGACCACAAGGCCAAGTTGATATGAGCTTGAATTGAGATAGTGATCGTGGAGAGAAGATGAAGAGAGGCTTCCAAGTATCACTGTTACAAACTTTGCCAAAGAGTAGATGCAAAAGAGAAAACGAAGTTAAGGGTGAATCTCCACAGGGCCTCACATTTTGAGGCAGTGATTCCCTTGATGGGAGAAGGAGCCAGAGGGCAAGGCACAATTGATTTCAGAAACATGTTTAATATATTACAATAATGTGGTTGTCCAGACAGGCCCTATGGTTTTGATTTATATTGTATAGTTACTTTTATTATCAGTATTTTAATATTTCTATAATTTGTACAATTTATTTATTTATTTATTTATTTATTTATTTATTTATTGTCTTTTTGAGACAGGGTCCCACTATGCAGTTCAGGCTGGCCTTAAACTCACTTTGTAGCTCAGGCTGGTCTCGAACTCACAACAATCTTCCTGCCTCAGCCTCCCAGTGCTGGGATTACAGGCATGTGCCACCACGCCCGGCTACAATTTATTATTTTTTTACTGAGTGTATTTCTGATTAGTCTGCTGTAGTGAGATTTCAAATGGAAGTATTTCAATTGTAAGTCTTATTATTCAAAACCTAGAGTCAGAGAAAAGGTAAAAAAAGGCTATGAGAAGCTGACTAATTTTATTAGTTACCTGTGATAATTGCCTAGCAAAAACCAATCAATTTAAATGAGTTATTTTATCTATAAAATGATAGCTAAAAGTTAAAAATTCAGACTTTTTGTGGCACTTGCTTAGAGACTGAGAACTGCAACAGTAAGCAAAGTAAGCCCACAGAATTGTACTCTAAGAAGACCCTGCACAATAGAAAGTGAAAGAAAGTAAATCTGACCCTTATTTTCAACCTACTGGATGGCCAGGACTTCATGGCCACCCCCACTGTACTTTTCAGTTCCTGCTTTTTGACATCCACAAGTTAGTCATCCGTTACCCAGTTGATTGGTCTCTGCCCCAGGCTTATATCATCACCTTTGGGTACAGGGCCTTCCTCTGTAGAAGGATGTTCTGGGTGCTTACACCAGGAATAAGCAATTGTATGTATTCACCTTTATGGGTGAATCAGGAAAGAGCGGGGCACACCTGTAATCCCAGTGCTCTGAAAGCCTAAAGCAGGAGCACGTTTGACTCAAGCTGGACAATTTCACAGCTTAGTGAGACTCTGTCTCCAAACGAAAACTAAACAACAGGCTGGGATATAGCTCAGGACAAAGACCCTGTGTTGAATCTCCAGTATTATAAGCAAATCACAGCAGCAACAACAAAAGTCAAGCATACAAAACTCACTGCCAACCAGGCAAATTTTACCACTGACCCACCATTTCACCTTCACAGCAATGCTATGCATTAGGCTTTTATTATGTGTTTCTTTCATTTGAATGGTAAAGACTCTAAGCTAGGAATTATGGGTAATCTGACCAAAGTCTTAAGGCAGCATGGGATAGAGTAAAGATCTGAATTCAGGCAGCTGTCTCTGGAATATGTACACATAGTCACTGTGCAGATCTTCGCCTTTACTTTGTTTTTGCAGGAGTGGAGACCATGGCTGTTTTTAACTAATGTGTCTGGTGTCTTTGATGCCATGTTTTAAGTTGTTATTTTTAGAATTGGCAGAAGTTAATCTTATCTACCTAAGTATTTACTTATGGGAGGCTCTCAGCCAGGGGTAAAGACATATTTAAATTTACTCTTTTAAGATATTTAGTACTTGATCATAACATTCTTTCTTTTGTGGTGCGCTCAGCCCTCCCCAGTGGTGTGGCTGGTGTGGCATTTAGTGCTGTGGATCGAACCATGGTCCTTGCACTTGCCTAAGCTTGTTTAAGAAGGTGCAATCTTACCACTGAGCTATCTTACCAGTTCCTTGATCCCAATTTTCTACTTCAGATAACAATTTTAGTTTTATCCAATGGGAAATGGTTATGTTAGAATGAAGTTTTATCATTGCATTCATGGAAATGGTTTCCTGGGACTATTATGCATTATTATAATATACACAATATGTGTTAAAACTGAACACTTGCAAAGTGAAACACGCATTACTTCTCAGATTAATGCACTTATTTGTAAAAATAAGGTGATGATGTACTGTGCAGTAATGCGTCAGCTCCTAAACACTTCCACTTACAATTTGGAGCTCAAAGAAAAATACTCAACATAGTTTTACTTCTGTTCATTCACAAATTCATATTACAAACACAAATGTGATTATCTCCTCTAAAGTCATAAATGAAGTTTGTGAACTCACTTTCACCATATATCATTGATATTATTGTTAGAGGGATATTTTCTGTTGTCAAAACTACATTTGCTACATCATAGCCTGGCCATAGATACAGGTGATTTTATATACTGGAATACTTCAAAGGTTTTATTTTGCTTTTCCATCCATGTTATTTAATGGTGCTGATGACTGGGGACTTTAGGTGCTGATTAAACCTGTTTTATCATCATGTAAATACCTAATATCTCAGAGTTATTTTAATGTTATTGTTCAATAAAACATTCAATTGATTTAAGTTTGACTGGTGGACTAAATTATTATCTTACACCATTCATATAGCTAGCATCCAGGAATGCAGATCAGTTGGACAATACCGTGCAATAACCATTTCATGGGTACTTTACTAGAAAATCAGTGTTCATAATTTTTATACAACTATCGCACATTTTCCAGGCCCCCATTGAAACTGCTGCTTTTGTGACAACATATTTTCTAAGGAAGATAGATTTTCTTTTTTTTTGTTTTTTTTTTTGTCTTTTTGAGACAGGGTCTCGCTATGCAGTTCAGGCTGGCTTTAAGCTCACTTTGTAGCTCAGGCTGGTCTCGAACTCACAACAATCCTCCTGCCTCAGCCTCCCAAGTGCTGGGATTACAGGCATGCGCCACCACGCCCGGCCAGGAAGATAGATTTTCAATGATTAGAATTAAATTATATTGATTCATCCCTTCAAATGTTATGGTACATGATATATTACATTCATATCTTAAACAAACTCTTCCTACTTTTTCTTATCCAAGTTTAGATATTATAGAACAAAGCAGAGTTAGTGGGATAATATTCTAAAGTTTTCAACTGATAAAGATTAAAGGAGGGGGTGGGGAGATGGCTCAGTGGAATAAGTGCTTCCCTGGCAAGCTCAAGGGACTGAGTCCAATCCCCAGTTCCGCCAAAAAAAAAAAAAAAAAAAAAAAGGTTAAAGGAGTATTTTGTTTGGGTTTTGATTGACTGGGATTCTTACCAACAGCTTATTTGTTTAAAAAATCCAAGAAATTAGAATTCTTACAAATATTCAGGGGGGTTTACTCATATACAGTACAGACATTATTACTTAATCATAAGTGACGATGAGTCCATATTCTATATTCTAGGACATAACTGTTCAAGAATGCCCATTTTGGTCTTTGAGTGTCTTTGCCTCCACCAACAGTTCCTTCTCATCCCACTCAAGTATAGCTTTACTCTTACATATTTCTTAGGCTTCATACTTTGAATTTTCACCTATAAATGACCACTGGTCCATAGGTCACATCCTTCTCCTTCCAGAGCTAATTTTGACTAACTATTCCTAAAGTGAGCTGAATGTTACAATTACATTTCTTATAGCTCTAGGAAACTCTTCCTTCATTCTCCAAGACAAAATGTTCCTAAAGAGCGTTCTGATTCTCAGAACTCAGGCTAATTGTACTCGCATTTTCTTCCACCGAATTCCCAGAAAATTGAGCAATATGTTCACCTATCTGTGTTGTAAGAGCTGAAATGACTTGCAAGCCCAGCATGATAAACTTGCTTTGGGGTGTGGTTCCTTTCAAAAGGCTGGTATAACAAGATGATCCAAATAAGTGTAAATAAATAATAAGACCGGCTGAAATCAATCAAAATCTGGGCCTGCTTACTTTTCATCACCTGGAGTTGCTTCTAATATTATAATTATAGTAAATTGAACTAGTCATTAAAAACCTTATTAAATAGGGCTCTGAACTATAATTGATGGACATCTGCTCAAACTACTTGAAACAAATTGGATTATGCATGTGAGGGACAAACACATTTTTAAATGGAAACTTGCTATAATTATCAGTTATCCCTGGATGGATTGGGAGAAAATTTCCTTTATTTGTGGGGAAACTAAAAAATAAAGCAATGAAATCTGGGTACTTTGCTGAGAGGTATGGTGAACAGCTTTTTCTATGTCTGTTTGTTAAACCCATCTTTGGGAGACTTTTGAATTTCTTTATCCTCTCATAATGCCCTGTCTGTCAACTCTTATGAGACTGAAGTCTCTTGATCTGGCCTGAAAACCTCATGGTTCCCATCATGGGATGGCGCCCACAGAGAGCAAATACTGCCAACCAGGCAGGAACATTCTCTCTTTGGTAGGACAGCAAAAAACTACTCTCTTCTTGTTGGGTACCCAGTGCAGGAAGGATAGTAACTGTGTGCTGTCATTGCCAGTTTCTCCCACAATATTGAGAAAACTTGTCTCTAGGAACAGAGGATTTGGCCAAAATGCTGAGCCGAATAGAATTGGAGAGTTCTAAATGTCATAAATAAGCCCGAGAGGCAGTCTTACGTCTGGTGTTGTCTATAGCGCATTCACATCAGTCCTCAGCTAAGGTGAAAGGATTTGTATTTTTTTATCTTCTACTTCAAGCTAAGTTTCAGTAAAATGAGTGTTAAGCTAAATACACAAGAAACCAGGTAGATTTAACTGTTATTTCAGTACTCCAGTATGGTTTTCCAATATATGCATATAATGGTGCTAATTATAGTATCAGTACTAATATGATAGATGTTTTTCATGGTATGTATAGATGAAAGTGAAAAAATAGAGGCATGTATGAAAGTAGAACTAAAAATGAATGAAAATAATTATTCTTATGTATTAAAAATATCCATTTCCATCTTTTTATTTTGTTTAGACTATCAATTAACATTGCAACAAATCTGTTTGAACTTTCACAGGAATAACCTTGATTAATTTTAGGTTGTTTTGGAGGGCATGGTGATTAGATCCTTAACAAATTTCCTCTGATACATTTGTCTTGGCTAATCTCATGTGTTTAGTTGAGATATTTTTATAAGCCTGTGACAAGATATCATATACATTTGGAAGGCAATTTCTTTCTTATTTTTTCTTCTTTCTTCCTTTTTTTTTTTATTCTTTGTGGTACCAAGATTCAAACTCAGGACATTGTGTTTGGCAGGCAGGCATTTAAGCCACTGAGCTATCTCCTTGGCTAGAAGGAAATATTAAATGAAAATGCTTAGTCAGAGACATCTTACTATAGTGATACACTGTAC
>PVKA01017706.1:0-45207 GCA_004027165.1 Ctenomys sociabilis
GTTCAGGCTAACCTTGAGCTCACTTTGTAGCTCAGGCTGGTCTCGAACTCACAACAATCCTCCTGCCTCAGCCTCCCAAGTGCTGGGATTACAGGCATGCGCCACCACGCCCGGCCGCCTCGGATCTTGACAGCAACCTCCAGGCAGCGGAACCCACAGCCGGACGACCGCAGTGTTCAATAAAAGGTTATTTAAAAAAAAAAAAAAAAAAAAAAAGTAAATACTTGATCTGCCTCCTACAATAGAGCAAAATAAATTTGAAATAGATAATTTTTTTTAATTTAAAAAATAATTCTTTGATAGAGAGTCTCGGTACACAGCTCCAACACATAGTGATCCTCCTGTCTCGGCTTCCCCAGCGCTGGAATTACAGGCTTAAACCACTACACCAAGGGTTCCAGCCAGCATAACATGTAGTCCTGGGGATCCAATGTCGGGATGCTTGGACCGCCGAGCTATCTCCCCAGCGCAGATAAATATTTTTGAATCTAAAACATGAAGCTATAAAAGTTCTGGAAGAAAATATGGGAGGGTTTTTTATTTTATATAAATATATTTTATATAAAACAAAATTATTCTTTGCAATCTTACAGTGAGCAAGGGCTTCCTAAGGATAATCCAATACCTAAAAGCTCAATTTTTTAAAACATTGATAACAGGTCTACATAACAGAAAAACGTATGGAATGAAAGGCAAATTAAAAATACAGTGAGACAGAAGCTGGGTGTGGCGGTGTATGCCTGTAATCCCAGAACTTGGGAGGCTGAAGCAAAAGGATCATAGCAAGTTCAAGTTTGTACCCTGGACTACAAAGCGGGCCCAAGGCCAGCCTGAACTACATAATGAGACCTTATCATCTTACTAAAAAGCTTTTTCACAGTAAGAGAAACCACCAACAAAATGAAGACAACATACAATGTGGGGGAAAAAACGTTTGTTTGCCAGCTGTTCCTCAAATGAGGGTTACTACTATTGAGGACATATAAAGGACTTAAAAAATTCAGACCTCCCAAATTTAAAGACCCCGTCCAAAAATGAGCATGTGAGATGAATACACATTTCTGAGGAGAAGAAATACAAACAGCCAATAAATATATGAAGAAATCTTCAACATCGTTGGTCCTTTGAGAGATGCAAAGTAAAATAACAATGAGATTCCACCTTATCTCAGAAAGAATGACTAGTATCAAGAAATTAACCAATTTCAAATGCTGGAGGGGCTTTGTTGTAAGAGAAGCCCTTCTTCACTGTTGGTGGGAATGTAGACTGATACACCACTGTGAAAATCAGTGTAGAGATTCCTCAAGAAACTAAGTTAGAAGTCCTATTTGGCTCAGCTACACCCCTTCTGGGGTTCTTCCACGAAAAATTAAAAACCATCTCATCATAGCAGCACAATTTGTAATAGCTAGATATTGGAAGTAATGCAAATGCCCAACATCTGAGGAATGGATAAAAATATACGGTCTTTTTTATACAGTGGAGTATTAGCCATAAAGAAGAATAAACTAGAGACTTTTTTATAGATAAATGAATGCAACTCTGAGACCACACTCACAAAAGAAATAAAGTAGACACAGGTATATATGTTGTCTCCCAAATGTGAGACACAGAGAGAGCAAATAAGATCCAAAATGTCTATAGATATTGTAAAATGGAAAGACACTTCAAAAGGAAAGAAAAACTGGGATGGAGGAATGGAGAAAAGAAGGAAGGGAAAAGAAAAAAAAAAGTGTATGTGTGTGTGTGTGTGTGTGTGTGTGTGTGTAAGACAGTTTTACTACAAATTTCTCTTAGTTTATTGAAAAGACAGTTTTATCTACTATTGTTTGGGCAATCAAGTGTAAATATCTTGTGCTCTGGAAAACTAATTTAAAGATAACGATACACAATATCTTAACCATGGTTACCCTCCTATTATCTTCTTTTAAATTTGATTTCGTTTTTTTTCTCTTTAAAATAAAAATAAATTTTAAAAATACAGTAAGAAATGATTTTTCGCCTACTAGGTGAGCAAAAAATTAAAACATTTTTAAGAACTCAATGTGTTTGGCCGGCAAGATAGCTCAGCAGACTAAGCGCCTGCTTAAGCAAGCTCAGGGATCAGGGTTCAATCCCTGGCACTACAGGCCTTGCAGGCCCCACCTACAGGCATACTGAGCCAGACACCAAGACCTGGCATGGTGGTGTACACCTGTAATCTCAGTGCTGAAAACAGGAGGATCACTATGAGTCCAAGCTGCGTAGTAAGACTGTAACAAACGCATTAAAAAAAAAAAAAAAAAAAAACTCAACATTTTTTTTTCCAGAACCAGGGATTGAACTTGGGCCCTTGTGCTTGCCAGGGAAGCACTTATTCTACTGAGCCATCTCCCCAGCCCCTCAACATGTTTTTTTTTTTTTTTTATCTATTAACATTATCAAAAGCAAACTATGCAAAAGTTTTATACAGATAAAAAAGTCCTTGCACATCTATTTATGTATAGGCATACAGACACACAGTATTACATCATTATAATTGTTCCTATTTACAAGTATACTATTTAAATTATTTTACAACTTACCAAAATGAGGAAAGGCAATTATAAAAACAAAAATGAATGAAAACTTGAACTAAGTACTGGTTTAAAATGCTAGCAAACTATTTTTTAATCTAGAAAAAAATTATTTCTTTAAATATTTTATGTTGAGCCAGAGAGATAGCTCTGTGGAATAAGTGCTTGCCTCGCAAGCATGAGGTCATGAGTTCAATCCCTGCAGCCGTCAGGGATTGAATCCCAAAAAGAAAGATAAAATATTTTGTTATAAATGATGATGAAGAGCTGGCCAAATAGCTCAGCAGATTAAAGTGCCTGCAAGCAAGTGTGGGAGGCTGAAGGTTCAATCCCGATCCCCAGGGCCTGCAGGGCCAGCAACTGAGACTGGGAATGATTGGACGCACTGTAATCCCAGCTCTTGGGAGGATGAAAACAGGAGGATCACTATGAGTCTTGTCCACATAGTGAGACCCATACTAAATACATTTTTTTAAAAAGCCAAAACAAACAAACTAACTAAACTACACAGCAAGACCCTCTCTCAAAAAGTTGAAAACCTGAGACTGGGTGTGGTGGCATGTGCCTGTAATCCCTGCTCTTGGGAGGCTGTAAATAGGCGGATCACTATGAATCTGAACTAATAGTGAAACCTGAACACCCTGTAGACCCCTCCCTAAACAAATACAAAAAAAAAAAAAAAAGAAAGAAAAGAAATTATGGTGAAAATGTTGTGCTCTTGTATACTGCTGGTAAAATGGAAATAGGTGGCCTCTTTGAAGGCCAGGTTGGCATGATCCATAAAAATGACATGCAATTGAACTGCAATTCTACTTCTAGGAAGGAATTTATCCTATTTATAGTCACACAAGTATACAGGTACACTTCTGTTTTCATCAAGCATTATTCACAAAATAGCAAGAATCTGGGAATGACAATAACACCCATCAACAGAGGGCAGGTTAAATAGATTGTTTTCACCAGTGAGTGGAACACTGCATTGCTACCTAAATGTGTCAGTTCTATGTAACTTGCGATGGCATCATTTCCAGGTTGTATAGTAAGTAGAAATACTGAGAATAGATTAATGTATAACCAAGAAGAAGCAAAGGGAGAAGGAACAGGAGGAGAAAAGGAAGAAGGGGAAAAGGAGGGGGAAGAGAAGTTAGAGGAAGGATGGGAGAGGTGGGACAGGAGGAGGAAGCAGAAGAAGAGGAGGAGAAAAAGGTGCAGGACAAAGATGTCACCTGGCTTCAAGGGTCACTGGAGCTGGCAAACCTCTGTCCTACCTCTGCTTCCCTCTGACTTATGTACCATCAGATTTGATCGCTGAAGGCTAACCTCTTTCCCATGTGCTAGAGAATATAGCCTTTAACATCCCTGGCCTTATATCTTGTTCTTCCAAGATGACATCTTTCCTCTCAGTGGGAAAATTCCTGAGGAGACAACCTGGCCCCATGCGGCTCCCCTTGGGGTCTGGTGCCTTGTGCCCCTGGACCTTGCAGGAGCTGCATGACCCACACTGCAACACCTGCAAGCAGCAGCATCTTCTCCCAGGACCCAGAAGGCTCTGGTGAAGTGTGGGCTGCCTGCAGGAGCATCCTAGAAAATGTGGCTGCTGACAGCTGAGGGTCTCCAGAGGCACCGCTGCCACTACACGTCTCACACTTCTATTTGTCCAGAAGGGTTGAGCTGTATCTCCAGTTTCCCATGTGCATCCGTAGACCTTCCAAAGATGAAACTGAAGCATGTGCCAAGACTGGGTGTAAGAGATCTAGATAGGCTAGGAGAGGTGGCCACATTCGCCTGGCTTGCCAACAGCCCTGCCCACCTGGCTAGGAAGAAGGATTTCATGTCCTAGCGAAAGCAGGAGACACGGGGTAGAAGGCTTGTCTTCCTCGGAGAAAGAAAGAGAAAGAAAGAAGAAAGAAAGTCCTCCAGATCAGAAGCTCACACAGCTGCTCCGGCCAGCTAGTCGTTCTTTCCTAGGTTCTGGGGACTATCTGGAGCTACTGACCTGTTCTCCCTCATCTCCCCACCCCTGGATTGTGAATGCTCAGAAGGCCTTATCTTCTC
Organism: Ctenomys sociabilis; assembly: GCA_004027165.1. Lineage (NCBI taxonomy): Eukaryota > Metazoa > Chordata > Mammalia > Rodentia > Ctenomyidae > Ctenomys > Ctenomys sociabilis. The sequence goes on from PVKA01017706.1 coordinate 4,611, forward strand.
TTTTCATTAATATTACTTCTAGGTCCTAGCTGAAATATAAAAGCTGCTCAGAAAAGTTTGCGGTAGGGAAGAAGAGATGGGTAAGTCAATGTATGGAGAAAGTCTACTCACTTTCCTCCTATATGACAGCTGTAGAAAACAGCCCTTGTTTTCCAAAAAGTGATGCAGAGCAGAAATTGTTAGACATGTCACAAGGGGGCGCTACAATCACACGTGGGTTCGCTCGGCCCCGGAAAGTCAAATCCAAGAGAGGACCTGGGTTGGGGCCTTTTAGCAGACGCCTGGATGAGCCCTGCGAGCCGGGATGATTTGAAATGAGGACTGCGGGAGAAATAAATGCAGGCAGCTTACAGCATGGCGCAAAAGGCGAATGATAGCCTTAAAGGGGCTGTAACGGAGAACTCCCCTTCCATCTGCACAGCGTCCCGCGCCTGCCAGCAGGAGCCAACCCAAACAATAGCACCCATTTCCTTGGTCCAAGCACCCTCCCTTCTCTTCTAATTTAGCGAAATGCTCAGGCTCATCCTACGGAATCTTCAGCCCACGGCAAGCAACAATAGCTCCCCACTGAATGAGTCCTCTCTCCTTCCAGGATAGATATTTCTATCACAGATTTTATGACCGTTTCGCTTTCCCTCCCAAGGGGCCACTGAAACTTTTCTAGACCTTTGGACCCCAGATATCTCTGTAGGCAGGTGAAAAAAGAAATCTTTTATAATTTCAAATAAATATCTTAACTCCTGTAAGGGACCGGGAGATGTAACCATGGAAACCAGAGTATGAGTGTAACCATGGAAACTCATTTAAACCAGCTGGGCTGTTACCATCTAGAATTTGGTAGGCTCTGGCTGCAGGAGGACTGGCTGTTAGTCCTAGTACTATGGTTAAGAGATGTCAATTCTGATGAGAGTGTTTTACAGATATTTAGGTAATGTTGCTAATACTTTAAAATGTTAGGAAAGAAACCTTTTTTAGGACTTGCTCTGTTATTCTAGACTAGTTTTATTTTTTATATTTATTTATTTTGTATTTTTCAGTAAGGGTCTACAGGGTCTCACTATGTAGATCAGACTTGTAGGGATCTGCCTGCGTTCAGCCTCCCAAAGAGCTGGGTCAGCATGGCACACCAGGAATTGAACCCTGGCTGCTGCATCTGCCTAAGCAGGTGCTTTACTCTGCTGAGCTATTTGGCCAGGCCTCTGTTAGACCTATTTTATTTTATTTATTTTTTTGTTGGAACTGGGGATTGAACTCACTCAGATCCTTCCGCTTGCTAGGCAAGTGCTTATTCTACTGAGCCATCTCCCTGGTCCCCATTAGACCAATTTTGAAGGCTCCTCTAAATCTTTCTGCCCTCTTCCACACCTCAGAAATCATCACTCACTTATGCATTCAGCAAATACTCACTAATCACTTTTCTGAGCTGGGCAGTCTACTGATCCTACTATATCTATGTCACAGCTAACACATTACCTGTCCCTCTAGGTCCTTTAAGAAAGGTTCATTTATCTAATGACTTCTTTGCTAAACTGTTAGGGTTTAGGTTGATACTCATGAACCTATACTTATGAATGATACTTATGAAGGAGCCTTTTGCCATTATGAAGGTGAAACAGTAAGGTTGCAAAATCAGATTCTTCTGTTTCTCTTCTTTACTTCTTTCCTATGTGCATTACAACGCCCCATTCTTTTCTTGTAGCAGCTTCCTCTCAGCGTGAAAGCAGGTACAAGTCAGTCCTACTTTCCCTTCCCTGCCCCACTCTGGGATGGAACCTTCAAGCAGGATAGGTAAGTGTCCTGCCACTGGCCCACACCCCCAGTACCTACTATGTACTTTTTTTTTCAAATGTATTTGGTTGTTATAGGATCTTACTACACAGCTTGGACTCACAGTGATCCTCCTGTTTTTAGCCTCCCAGAGCTGGGATCGAACCACAGTCCCTGCGCTTTCCTAAGCAGGTGCTTTAGTCCACTGAGCTATCTCCCTGGACCCTGTATGCTTTTAAAGAGCACTTAGTTCTAGTTGTCATACTCTCTCTTTTCCAAGCAAGCTCTTAGAAACATTTCTCAGGAAGCTGGCTCAGTGGCTTTAGTGGTATAGCACTTACCTGGCTCATGTGGGGGCCTGGTTTTAATCCCTAGTATGACAAGAAAGAAAGCAGGCAGGCAAGCAGGCAGGCAGGGAGGGATGGAGAGGGGGAAAAAGAGAGTTCTTTGTACTTTTCTCTTTGGCTCTGAACTCTGCTTTTCTGATGCTGTTGCAACTCTTCTCCTGGGGGCCCTCATAGTGGCTAAAATGATGACTTGTAAAAAAATGCTTTTAAGTTTTTTGAGACAGTTTTACTATGTGGTCCAGGCTAGCCTCAAACACGCTATCTATCCCAGGATGGCCTTGAATTCGTTATGCAGCCCAGGCTGGCCTCAAACTCATGGTCTTCCTAGCTCAGCTTCCTGAGTGCTAGGATTATAGACACATTCCCAGCAATAAAAGACCTTTTTAAAAAAGCACATTCTGCTCCTTGCTGCAGCGATTAATCTCTGGAATACCATCTCAAAAGTTTCACCTTCCTCAGCACGACTCTTTCCTGTTTCTCTCTACTGCCTCCTCTCGTGTCTGCTCCGGGCCCCTTGGGGTCCTCAAGCAGCCTTTCCTCTTTCTAGGGGCTGTCAGGATCACGCCAGTAGCTTTAGCTAGCCCTTCCTACCACACGGCTCCAAAAGCACAAGATAAAAATGACGACGTAGCTATCTTCACCGGAATGATCACAGTTCCGCAATAAATGCCTGCACTGGACCCGGGAGATGGCTCAGTGGAATAAACCCTTCCCTGGCAAGTGCAAGGGCCTGAGTTCAATCCTCGGTTCCACCTAAAATAAATAAATAAAGTACAAAATTCATTTTAAATAAATAAATAAATAAATGCCTGCACAGCACTGCCATTCCAAGGCACAACACCTGAGCGCTACTCTCACCCTATCCCTCTGGGCTGTGGTGCCATTTACCTCTTTTCCTCCATCCTCCACCTTCTTAACCCAGGTCCTCATCATTACTCTCCTCAATCACTAGAATCACGTTTTTGTCAGTCTTCCACCTCCTTAAACCTCAATCTTAATGAGACCAGCGCAGTCTTTCTAAGAGCCTTCCTTCCTTTGCATAAATTCCCCATGGGTCCTCAATGGCAACATAATGAAAATCAATTCCTTTGCATAACAAGAAAGGCCCTTTGTGATCTGACTCCTGCTTCTTTCTTCCGCTTGCTCGCCTCTGGTCTCTCCACTACCCCCACCGCTGCCTTTCTAAAGGCTCAGAGGCTCCAGTTATCTCCCCAATTATTCTGGTGTAGCACATTTTGTTCTCCCTTCCTGAACTGCTTCCCCGCTTTGTCCACCAGAAAAACTTCTCAGCTCAGTTCATTGCCCTCACTGGACTGGGATTGTCTGACTGGTTATTTCCTTTCGTACAGTGTCTGCTTAAGAACAAGTCTGCGGGCCAGCCAAACAGCTCAGTAGATTAAAGTGCCTGCATGCAGGCCCAGGGGCCGATTCTGTCCCTGGGCCTGCTGTACTAGCCCCACCCCCCAGGGTGCTCTGAGACTGTGATTGAGACTGGGCATGGTGGGGCACACCTGTAGTCCCAGCACGTGGGAGGCTGCAAGCAGGTGGGTCACTACAAGTCCAGTCTAGTAGTAAGACCCTGAACACCCTGTAGACTCTTCCGTAAAATACAGGAAAAAAACAAAAAAGAAAGAACAAATCTGTCCATTTGTTGTGCTATATTTTTTGTCCCTCTGATGCCCAGTAAAATGCCTTGACAGCATTTTACTAAACATTAGATGTTACTATTGTTGTCAGAGGTGGCAGAGAAATGGCCGTGGCAGCTAATGATTTCCATTCTCATGGCTACCACCAGCATCAGAAAGTATCCATCAAATGCTGGTGGTGACTGAGGAAAGGCCTGACCGTGCAGCATCTGAGAGCCTGAGCTAAGCCAACACACATCCTACCTGTGGAGCCCACACCGATGGGTGTGTGGAGCTCCCCAGGGCACACGCCAGGGGCAGGCTACCCCAAAAGGCTTCTGCCATCTCTTCAGACACCAATGTTCTGTGAATGGAAGCACTGAGCTGAGACACACAATCCAGTCAGTGGCACTGTGAGTGCCTTTGATGTGTGTTCCGATGGGTGGAGAGGAAAAAACACCTTTCAGTATTTTGTTTTTACTGTTTCTTTTATTGGTGCATTGTAGATACGCATAATCATTACATTTATCGTATGGAGTTTATATCTGTACATAATGAATCTTGCTTCTTTTTTCCCTTTTTCCTCCTCCTCCTTCAACCTCTCTTTGCCTCTTTATTTACAGAGGTCTTGTTTCCATTTTTTCTTCTTTCTTTTAGCCCTTCTTTCCTTTCCCTCTCTCCCTTCCCTTATCCCCCTTGTCATTTGAACATTTTCTTCCTATTTCCCAATATCTACTATATATGTTGGTCCTTGTTTACATTTTTGGTTTCTCACACCAGAGAAACCATGAGAGATTTGAATATATGTGTCCAATTTACTTCATTTGGGAGTATGTCTCAAGGGGCTAAAATGTCTTGAGTCTATCCTTCTTTATGGCAGAGTAATACTCTTTAGCACTACTATGGATGATGGGAACTTGTCGATATTGAGACCAAAAGCAAATATAACTGAAGGTCATTGAGATGCGATATGAGGAAGACAAAGCAGCAGACTTACTCACCTAGCTCAGCAGCATTTGGTAGGGCCCTGACGACGTTTGCTGGGTCTTTCAGAAGCTGTTAAGTTTAACAGTGGTTGTCTTCTGCACCAGAAAGGCAGGCAACCTTGAAGTACAAAGGTCAGGGATGATGAATTCAGCTTAGAGAGGGAGCGTAGAAGAGAAAACAGTTCCCAAGAAACACCCCCGGTGTGATGTTTGATCTGGCTCTTGAGGGACTAATGGGCTTTTTCAAGTGCAAAAGGAAGAGTTCCACGCACAGGGAGCATGATAAACAGAATCACACAGGGTTGGAAGCTGAAGCACCTTGGAAACCATTGATTTTTTTTTTTTCAGGTCATAAGCTGCAATAGCTGAGTCCTGGATCTGCAGTCCTTATGTGAATGTGGGGTCCTGTGTCTGCCTCGCCAAAGCTGGGAGGTGTAGCAAGGAGCAGCCCTGGGCAGCTGAAGCACAGGGTGTATCTAAACTATAGAAAGATTTCAGGGTCACACAAGTTAACCTACAGAGTACTCAGATGGGAAACAGGGAAAGTGTTTTTAAACTTAATCTATCAGCAACCTAGCCTTCCTTCTCCATCCCTACCCATACTGTAGCAAAAAAAACTTAACATCAATCCAAATGGAAGAAACTGCACTGAGGAGGTAAGACAACTTTTATTACACTAGGGGCCTGGGGAACCCAGAGGCACAATTTGCCAACCCACAGCTGAACGCCTTTTTCTCAGCTTTCTTCCCATATCAGACTTTCATCTCTGCCAGTCATATGCTGAGAGCAGATTAAAGTAGAAGTAGTATCTTTAGGAAAGCAAAGGAGAGAAGCACATTAAAATTTTAAAACACAATTACTTGGTTGCAATTGGAAAAAGCAGAATAAGCAGTGTAGAAAGATTTCATGAATTTTTTATATTGGGTTGTATCAAATTCTAGGACCTCAGTTTACTGTGACTCACATTTAAGGGCACTCTAGCAAGAGATGAAACTATAGAGCTGATTTTCATGTGCATTGTATGGAAATTAGGCGTGATGAGCCCACGCCCGCCGCCCTCACCTCCCACACCCCGGGGCAGGCCCATTACCCGGAGTGCTGGGGTTCCTTTAATGCAGAGCTGCAAATGATTTTCAAAACCACCTGTATCTATACGATAGACAAAATCATAGGGCTGCTTCCTAAGGTTACTTAAAATCGTAAATCCCACAAACAGGGCACACAACTTTGCCAAATTCTTCAGGGCCAACACACACAAAGACCTATTTAGCCAGGTCTTACATGAGGAATAATTTTGACCTTCCCAAACCAATGTCAGCTTTCTCTGGACTGCCAGACAAACCAAAGCCCAAGCACAAAAAATAAATGATGTCTTTAGAGTTGGGCCTCATTTTGGAATACATTTACTAGTCAGCACTGGGCCATTGGAAGGAGTTTCTTTCATTCTCTGTCTGTTTCTGTCTCTGTCTCTCTTTCTCTCTCCCCCCACCCCCCAGGTTTTTTTTTTTTTGAGACTGGGTCTCATTATGTAGTTCGAACTGGCCTTGAACTCACTATATAGCGCAGGCAGGCCTAGAATATGTGGCGATCCTCCTGCCTCACCTCCTGAATGCTAGGATCATAAACATGCACCACCATGCCTAGTAATTTATGTATTTCTTTAAATTAAATTTCTTTTTTATGTTTTTAGTGCAGGATCTATAGGGTCTCCCTACACAGATTGGACTCGTAGTGATCCTCCTGTTTTCAGCTTCCCAAGTGCTGGGATTACAGGTGTGCCACCACACCCAGTCTCAATCACTGTCTCACCAAGCAGTTTGGTGCCCAATATGCAAAGTAGTTGTTCCACATCCACCAACCTCAGTCCACTACCTCAAAAGGAAATTGAGCATGATATAGAGTCTTTAGGTCCAAAAGTCAATGCTGCATAAGGCTGTGCTGCCTCTATGATTCTCATGTAAATTACACAGATAATGGAATGGAAGCTAAGAAGCAGCCCATAGTAAGCAAGCAGTTGGATTTTTTCTGGATAACTTTTATTTGAATTAGTTTTCAAGATTTAAATTATTTTATCTAAATTATAATTATATATTTATTTTATCTAAATTATTTTCAGTATTGCTCAGTGGCATGCACATGCTAGCACATGTGGGGTCCTGCATTCAAATCCCATTCATCACAAGGAAGATTATTTTCTGTATTACAGAAACTTTGCATAAATAACATATATGCTTTTGTTCTTTTAGTGCGATGCTTTTCTTTTTTCTCCTTGGGTTTGTTTTCTCCTCCTTTCCTCCTCCTCTCCCCACATCCGGGGTCAGAAGCCAAGTCACCAGCCAAACACTCGTTCCTCCATATACAAGAAAATCACATACAGAGAGGTTGGGGTTTCTTTGTGTCCTTTTTTTGTTTGTTTTCTAAAAGTGAAAACATCATGTACACTTTTCCGTATGTTTCTTTTCTTACTGAACACTATCATATGGAAATCTCTCCAAGTCAGTTGGTTTAGATTTAATTCATTTTAGTGGATAAATAATAATTCACGATGTCAATGTGTGATAAATTATTCAGCCAAGTGCTTTGTTTTCTGCCTTATGTCACAACAAATACAGCTGCAATAGCATCCATGTGTGTGTCTACATGAACTTGTGGTTTTATCTCAGTGGGATAGATTCCCAGGCATCAGTCTTCTGAGTCAAAAGACATGAATTTTTAATTTTAGTTCACATTCTCTTCAGAAAAAAAGGGCTTTTTTCCCTAGAGCCATCCTTTTTCCCTCTGAGTTTCCTATAAACCTCTTTCTCTTTCTTATTCTCTACTACACCCTTTCCTTGTTTTGTCTATATTAAAAGACTGAAGCTTTTGGTTTTGGCCAAGTGTACATAGTATTTGTGATAAACTATGAAAATAAAACAGATATTATAAAATAAAGTAATCCATATTGCTTTAAAATAGACAATGATATGAAGCCCTTTTTGGCAAGGGACCAAATTAAATACGTGACTATAGGTTTATAATGTGATACCCATTTTTCCACATTCTGTGCATTTAATCAAGCAAGATATATAGTCTCAAATCCCAAGCACTATGGCAACTGAATGTTATCAGTAGCAAATTATGCAACCTCTGCCAGTGTTTCCTAGGTAATTCATTATAAAAGATACTGCTTTCTTGAGGCCTACTCTGCCCCCAAATCCCACTCAGAGGGTTATTTATTCATTTGACAAATATCTCCAGAAATGCTGCCATGTGCTGGGAACTGTACTGCTGGTGGGCAGAGAGCAATGACTCAGATCCACCAGGTCCCACTCACAGAGCTTATCTTCTAGCTGATGGAAATGGGATTTAAAGAAAAAAAAAAAAAAACAATTAATAATATGCTGAACTTGGATAGTTTCTGTTTGTTTTTGTGCTGGGGATTGAACCTAGAATTATGAGCATGCTAAGCTCACGCTTTACTGCTAATGTGCATCCCACTCCTTGCTAATACTTTTTAGTTGCTGTGAAATATGCATGCTATGAAATGCACCACCCTCATTATTTTCAGTGTATAGTTCAGTGAAATCCAGTGCGTTCTCACTGTTGTACAGCCCTCATCAACCCCCCTCTTGCCACCTCCAAACTTTTTTTTAGTTTGTAAAACTGAAATTCTTTATTCATTAAAGAATAACTGTAGACTTCTCCAACCACCATTTTACTTTCTGTGAGTTTGACTACTCTGGGTACCTCACAGAAGCAGAATTTTAAAAATAAAATCTGTGTGTGTGTGTGTGTGTGTGTGTGTGTGTGTGTGTGTGTGTGTGTGACTGGCCTGCCTATTTCATTTGGTGTAATGTGCTTCAAGTTCATTCATGTTGCAGCATCTGTCACACTCCCATCCTTTTTAATGTTAAATATTATCTCATAAGTGTGTGCTATGTTCATCTATCAAGGGACACTTGGGTTGCTTCTATCCAGTGATGTTTTAAGTGTGTGCCTGTGTGCTGTACTGGGGCTCCAACCCAGGGCCTTGCATATGATAGACAAGCACTCTACAATTGAATGATAGCCCAACTTTTTTTTAATCTTAAAGAAGTTTACACTTCCATCTTAGATTTATGGTGCCAGCAAAGACTAGCAAATAATTTCTCCCACATAACTGTACGTATTCCCAGAGTACATATACATTAGAACTGCTATATTAAGGGCTGGCAAGGTAGCTCAGGAGACTGCAGTGCTTGCTCATCAAGTGTAGACAAGTGCAGGGATAGCAGTTCAACCACCCCACCCCCACCACACGTCGTGCCAGCCCTGCTCCTAGGGCGGGCAGAGCCTGCCAGAGTCTGAGCACAGAGGCACACATCTGTAATCCCAGCACTGGGGAGGCTGAAAGCAGGAGGATCTTCACAAGTTCAAGCTATGTAGTGAGAGCCTGCAACAACCAAATACATTTAAAAAAACTATTAAAAATATTGACCATAATTTTTTCTCTCTTTCCATTTAAATAGTCTGTATTTGTTACCAGAGGGTGATGCCTGGAGCACAAAAGGCTCTTTTCCGACTATTGTCTAATAGCCCAGTTGCTTAAGAAAATAGAATCAAATAAAATTTCACTGTTTTAACCAGATAGCTTCATGGGTAAACAAAACCGAAGACAAAGTGGGTCCCCCCCTTTCTTTTGCCTCTTCCTCTCTCCGAGAATTGTAGAACCCCATGGCCCCTAAATTGATATTTCTACCACCACAGTTGTTGAATGAGATGTGTGTGTGTGTGTGTGTGTGTGTGTGTGTGTGTGTGTGTGACTCAAGCAAGCTGAAACATACACCCCATCCCTATTTTTGGAGATTTTTTGACACATCCCTACAGACTGGCACAAGGAAGGCCTTAGAGATAATACTATATCTATTTTGACAAATCTACAAATTTTTGAAAATTAGAAAAATTCATATTCTAATGGGGGAATAAAATAATATCTGCTATACTTAATGGTGATAAATGCTATGGAGAAAACAAAGCTGGGAAGGGGTGTGGAGAGGAAGGAGGAGTTGCAATTTGCAGGCAAAGCAGGGCTGAGAAGGAGTCTCATACAGGGCACCAGAAGGAGCAGAGTGAGCTTTGTGGCACTGATTTCAACAGAAAAATAAAAATAAAATACACATAAGCTGAGGACCCAAATACTGAGGACAAATGAGTTTAAAAGATGCCAGAAAACAAATAATAGGCCATATTCAAAGAACTTAGGAGAAAGAAACCAATAAAAAGGGCAGAATTTAAGCAAAACAGTGACAATAATTACATATTAATGAAACTCAATGAAACTGTTTTTCAAAAAAAGGAACTACCAAAACTAATTAACAAAACAACAGGAATAGTAGAAAAGAAGCAGCTAAACCTCAGAATAGGAAAGGAAAAATAACTACAAACATAAGAGATCGTAAAATAATGAAACAGTAAGATGAGTATTTGACAAAGTAAATAAAAGATGAATTTCTGGAGGGACAAAAAGTGACAAGAGTTGGGGGAGGGACAAGGGAAGAGATGGAAAGGAATGAGCCACAAGAAGAATTAAGATATTTCACGAGCAGGTACCAACTCCTCACAGTGAATGTAACAATTATGTCCTGCATATATGTGTGTATTATTAAAAAATTTAAACGTCCAAAGTGGCACAAAAAGGAAAAGACATTTGAAGGGATGAATAATTTTTAAAGAATTTGTTATGATTATTAACCTTATGATTATTAACCAATAAAAAGAGGTCCTGTTTCAAGTCCTTTTGCTACTGAGTTTTGACAATTTCCAAGGAACTAAAAATAATTTATTCTATTTTGATACTGGAGATTGAACCTAGGGCCGTATGTGTCCTAAGCAAGTGCTGTACCACTGAGCTACATCCTCAGCCCTATTTTTAAGTTTTGTTTTAAGATCGGGTCTTGATATGTTGCCCAGCTGGCCTTGAATTTAAAATCCTTCTGCCTTTCCTGAGGATCAGTGGCACAGATCAGAAGATATAGACACAACTACAAGCACACTTAGCCACCTTATGTTTGACAAAGGGTCCAAACATGTTCATTGAAAGAAAGATAGCTTTGTTAATAAATGATGCTGAAAAAACTGGCTTTTTCCACATGCCAAAGGCTTAAAATAGACTCATGCCTATCATCATGCACAAAACTACAGTCAAAATGGATCAAAGATTTAAATATTAAAACTGAAACCCTAAATCTTCTGGAAAAGAAAATAGGTAGAAACCTTAAGGACATAGGGGTAGGTAAAGAGTGCTTGAACAGAGCTCAAACTTCACGGGAAATACTTCAAAGAATCAACAACTAGGATCTCATTTTTTTAAAAAAGTTGCTGCACGCCAAAGGAAATCAATAGAGTATACAGTAGCCGCACAAAGTGGGAGATGGATTATAGCAGACTTCCATCAGACAAAGGACTCCTATCTAGAAAACAGGAAAGAAAAAGGAAAAATACAAATGAACATCCTAAAGTAGGAGTAACTGGAGCCCTGTTGTGGTCACTACAGATTTCAGATTGGGATCCCAAATCAGGGGAAGGAAAGCAGACAGACTTAAAGGTCAAATTTTGAAACAGGGAGATTTGAAAACTGAAAGTTCTGGAGCCCAGGAGAATCACAAAATCATGCACAGTTTAGAAAAATAGAACTTAACCCATTTGAATTACTTTTCTCATTACTGAGACAAAATACCTGACAGCCAAAGTTAAAGGAGAAGTTTGACTACAGCTGACTACAGCTTTTTCTATGCCACCACATCAGCATTAGACTACCTTGAAAATTTCTTTGCTAGATTAATTAGTCTTCCATCCTTAATCCCAGCTACAGACAAAATCTCTGGACACAAGCAAAATGCAGAGAAATTTTCTGCCAAGACAAAACACATACTATCTGGAGTCTAGTAACAAATGTACCCTTCTTCCCAGCAGAAATCTCCTAAGCCCAGTCTTTACCAGGAGAATTTCTATCCTCTGAGCTCTGACCAGAATCTACCATAAAGTACTGCGTAAGTTTTCCCAGCTCTGATTTTTCAGCTGGCATCTTCAAACCTTTCATAAGTCCTCCTTTTCCTACAAGTCAGCTCCCAAGGCTCCTAAACTGGATGGTCAGATTCGCTAATACCAAATTCTTTTTAGCTACTTTTCTCATTGGTGAGACAAAATACCTAACACCTACAGTTAAAGGAGGGTTTATTTAGCTCACAGTTTGCAGAGGTTTCAGTCCATAACCAGCTGGCTCCAAAGCAAGGTGGCATGGCAAACAGACTTCACAGATGAATTCATAGCAGGCCAAAGGTAGCAAAGCAAGAAGGGCTGACCAAGCTCTTTCTATCCCTTATGTCCTTACCCAGGCTACTATGGCAGGTAGCACTCACACCCTTAATTTTAGTATGCTTGGGCCTAGCATTGCACCACGAATCCAGCATCACACTCTAGATCCAGCCCCCTCTGAAAAAAAACCCACCTATGATTGCATGAGGGTTTGGGGAGACACCTATATCCAAGCCCTAACACTACTGCAATGTGGAAAACAAAGCATTCATGATGTCCTTAATGTTAAATACTAAAGGAGGTAATGATTGGTAATGGAAGTCATTTCTTTAATTTATTCTGATCTTCAACTTAATTTGGCAAATCTTTGCTGGATAAATCAGAGAAGGTAGTAAGCAGTCGTTGTCCTTGGCTGATAAATGCGCTGTTTATTCACAGACTCATTGTCTTCATCGCCTGCAGAACAGAGGACAAACGGTGCACCTCCACTCCAGCATACTTAGAGGCATTATAAATAAAGAGTCCACGTAGGTTAATGACACCTCCCAAAGAAGGCAGAACATCACAAGTCCGGTGCAGTTTGTTTATGGACTATGAGTAGGAAACACTTAAGTAAGACTCTCTGAGCATGCTACACTAAGTGAATGCCGGTATCTCACACTGGTCTGTTTATTCACGTGCTGTGTGCTCATCTTTCCACCTTTGGTTTCAGTGAGGTTACACAGCCCATTAACTATTTTTCCCTTTACTTTTCACCAACCAATAATACTCCCCATAGTGATAATACTTCCTGTATGTATGTGAAATTTTCTTATAGCCCATTTCTATTTAAAGTAATAATCACAATAATTCATGTGCAGACAGTTGTTGGAGCAGAATTTCATTTAATTATGCACTTCTAAGTAGCTGAAGCATAGTCAAGGTTCATAAAAGAGAAAATAACCAGAGCAAGAATAACACATCAGTGGTGGGTGTAAGAATAAGGCAATTAAGATGCTTTGCCCCGTCTGCATGTAGAAGGATGGAACACATCTCTCACTTCTTTTTTTCCCTGGCATTTCTTCCCATCATAGGAAGAAGGGTAATTTATATTCCCTTACATGGTGAAAAAGGTGAAGAAATAAAGAATACAATTTTTAAAATAGGAATAATAACAGCCTCGCTGACTTCCTCGCTGAGTGTTGTGAAATTCTGGTGAAGAACATTTGAAATTCCCTTGTAAAATGTACAGAAAAAAACCTGTGGCAGCTTTGCCTGAAATCCAACAGTGTCTCCCGCAGGACTCTGGGAGGAAATCCAGCCCCTCCTTGACCCCAGCATGCACCTGCAGGCTCCGCTTGTCTCTCGGCCTCTTCCCATGCGCCCCTTAGCCACAAGCTCCCACTCACTCTCCTCCCTCTGCTTGCACTCCTGCTTCTCTGTCCTGCACATGTGGGCGGCTAGCCCTCCTCCGTGTCCACCTGGAAATATGTGCTTTCCCTCAGCAACACTTCCCAGAGGCAGCACCATGGGCATTTGGGGCACGATAGGTTTCGGTTTGTTTTTTTTTTTCATTTTTATGTATTTGGAACAGGGTCTCACTATGCAGATGGAGCTCATAGTGATCCTCCTGTTTTCAGCCTCACCAGCACCATGATGCCCAGACTCAGTGGCTGGCTTAGCGTGCCCCAGGGCAGGGCCGGTGCAGGATGTGGGACCAGGTATTAGGTTGTTTTTATTGAGGAGGGTTGAAAGGGCACTCTAGGGTGTTCATCAGCATCAGTAGCCACTGTCCACTAGATGCCAGTGTCAGGCCCCTCATTTTGACAACCACAGTGTCTCCAAACATTGACACCTGCTCCCTGGAAGCAAAATCCCATTGGCTGAGAACCTCTGCTCAGTACAGCTTATACTGAAATGAGCTATAGTCTAACTATATCCAGGAAATAAAGATAACTCACAAAATGAATACATAAATAAAATGCTCTTTTTGTTATTAGAGGGCTGAACTTGCTTTCAAGCCACCAAGCCACAGCACACTGGTGAGAGAATACATTTCATTTGGCTAATTAAAAGTATTCTATTATTTTCTGGTTTCTGGTTTACAACCTTTTATTGCATGAAAAATGAAGCATTTCCCTCCGAAATTTACTCATGAACAGCAGACGCTCTCAAAAGTTGTTCAGTTTTGCTGGGCATGGTGGCATGTGCCTGTAATCCTAGCCCTCAAGAGTCTGAAACAGAAGGATCACTGTGAATTTAAGGCCAGTCTGAATACAAAAACCAAACAAACAAAAATCACTCACTCTGAATAATTATGAGTTTTCCTGACAGCACACAAATACTCTAAAGGGTTATTTTGTTTTGTCTCAAAAAGTGGGACAGAATGACCCGGATGCTCATAAGTCTATAGATATAAAGGCTGCACAATAGTTTTGGTCTTCTCTCTGCCTGGATTTATTAGCACTTTGCTATCTAAGCAAGAGTATTTTTGCTCAGTACTTTTCAAAGGACACTTGAGGTTTACTTAGCTCTTATCCAAATATGGTAGGAACAAACCCCCCCACCAAGATCTCCCAAGAACTTTCCTGGCTATTGAAGGTCTGTCTCTTTCCCTCAACTTTGGGATGCGAGAGGGTGGAGACAAACAAGCCCAGGTGGATTGGTCCCTCTACTTCCCTGTTTCTCTTCTCTGAATCGAAGGCTTTATCTGCTTTCCTGGGAAAGATTCCTCTAATATCCTCTAATATCACAGCCTCTTCCTTTCCCAAATGGCATGCTCTGCTCCCTTTTTCTGTAGCCATTATGGCAGAAAGACTACAATACGGACAAGGCTTATTGAGGAGTTCATTCAAATCCCTTCAGTTATCATATTTGTTTGAAAACATTTAGTCATGTGTGCCCTCATTTGAGTGCCTAGTAGGGCATGACTGGGCTTGCCTGTGGCCTGCTGTATCCTTCCTTCTTTGCATGATGCTGTTATCACAGGTTATCAAGAATTCAGCAGCTGGGAATCACGCTTATTATCTCATTGCTTGCAGGGATTAGGAGCCAGGCACGGCACAGTGGGTCCTCTTCTCAGGCTCTACAAAGCTGCAATTACAATGCCAGTCACCAAGAGGTAGGATCTCATCTCAGGCTTAAGGCCCTTGCATGGTTTTTGGTAGAGTCCATTTCCATGGCCCTGTGGCGCTATCACGGCTTGCTGCAAAACAAGCAAGAGCCCCACTCTCATACTTTCAAAGCTTTTACTTGCTTAAGGCTCATCCAGGATAATTTCTCTTTTGATTAGCTCATAACCAACTGATTTTCAGAGCTCTTAACCTTTGCCATAAAACCCAATCACAGGTACAGCATTTATCCTGTTGATATAAGGGAATGAAACTTCCAACCTGAAAGGTACTTCAGATGAGTTAATGTTCTCTGAAACCAAAGAATGCATTTTAGAAACAAATGGAGGTTAAGAGTAGACTTTATTTACAGAAAAAAAAAATTTCTGTCCAAGAGAGGGACAGAAGGGGACTTGACTGGATTGCCCTATGAAATAGGAATTTTTATAGAGCAAAACCATGAGGTGAGGAAAACATGGAAATTCACATATGAGGTGGGATAAAATTACATGCATAAATGCTCAGGTAAAGTTGATTAAATCCAGGACAGATTGGAGAAGATGGTTGCATATGAATATGGAACAGTGGCTTATCCTGTAGGGGGTTGCTTCCTCAAGGTGTTAGAGAACTATGTAGAATGCCAATCTCAGATGCTTATACATAGGGAGGTGTGCATTTGGGGTCTGGCCCACAGCAGCAGCGTCTGTCTGTCTCACAGTTGCAAGGTATCTTGTCTTCCATACTGATTCCTTCTGAGGGTCTAGCCCTGTCTAGTTGCCTATAATATTTCTATCTAATTCAGCTGCCTACAACACTACCAGCAGACCCTGACTACAGTGGAAGGGAGGAAGATACACAAAGAATGAGTCCTTCAGAATTATCTTTGGACTCTTCCTATCATGGTTCCCCAAAGCTCTGTTGAATGAATAAATGAAAAAGAAGGAAGATATGCATCCAATTTGTCCTTACAATAGCCCTGGGATAGGGGTGGTATCTTTTTTATTTAAAAAGAAAAACAGTAGAGACAGAAAATGACTTGCCTTCATTCAAAAAGATAGAAATTGCAAGATGAGGCTGAAGGCTAAGGACTGTCTATGAGTCCTCAGCGAAATATTCCCCTCAGACCTCAGCCATAGTATGCTGCGTGTGCCTTGCTCCCTCACACACACAGATTCAACCCTCCTGCTCCCACTCCCATGCTGCAGTCAGCAATGAGGTAGAGTTCTAGACTCATGGGTGCCTTTAAAGCACTGGGTCACCCATAGGAGGCGGAGGCCAGTCCTCAGAGCCAGGGCTTTGGGGCATAAGGAGAGAAAGAATCAGCTTGCTCCTCCTACCCAGAGGTTTTGCCTTGCAGTACGGCCCTAGAGAGAACTGCACCTGTAGGTTCTTTCCCTAGATTCACAGGCAAAGCCAGGGAGCCATTTCTCTGTTTCCTCCTTCCTCCCTTTAAGGGAACCTAGTAGATTGGGCTCTGGCCTCTTGTGGCAATGGGATGTAGACAATAACCTCCAGACACAGAAAGGCGAGAATCCTGGACTTCCCTGGGAGAGTTTGGACAGCAATGATAATGGATTGTTCTTGGAGGTACTGTGGTATGTGTGTGAGTGCGTGTGCATGCGTGTGTGTGTGTGTGTGTGTGTGTGTGTGTGTTATTTGTTTATTTGTCTGGTTGGATTGTACTAGAGATTGCATCTAGGCCTTTACACTAAGCTACTTCCCAGGCCCTTTCTACCTTTTACTTTGAGGCAAGGACTCTTAAGTTGCCCATCCTGGACACCAACTTTCAGTCCTCCTGACTCAGCTTCCTAGAGTGCTGAGACTGTGCCTGGCTCTTGGAGATACGTGTTTTGTACATGTTAAAAGCAAAAGAACTTGCACTAATGGTGGTTGGACAGGATATTATGTCAGCTTCTAGTACTGTGGACAATATCAAGGTAGAAAGTATTAATTATTGAATCTTTGATGTAATTCAGGTATAAAAAATAAGATACGCAAAGAGCTACATTCTCTTTATTTACTGATAAGTGACATACGGTGTAATAATGTCTGTAAATATAGTATCATGTATGCACGCACCTTCTATAATACCAAAACATTATGAAAACAGTTTGCAATGTATTAATTTATCAAATCCATCTTGTCAAGGAATCTTAAAACTGTCTCAATATTTGTACTTCAATAAAATAAAAAGTAAAAAAAAAAAAAAAGCAAAAGAATTTGTAGAAGAGTAACTGACTCAACTTCTTCCAACTGCTTCTCAACCACTCCTTTTCGTGTCCCTTTGATAATGCACCAATATTCTACAACCTGCATGTATCTTTCCGTGGCCTCTTTTGCCTCTCTTCCCTTAATTTCTCCTGGCTGTTTATGATGTTTATTATGCAATATTGTTTTTGTTTGTCTTTGTGTTAATGCATTTACATTTTTATCACCTCCAGATTACATATTAAAGTCCCCCCTTTGTAGTATAATATGCATAATGCCAATCGTATCTCACCACAATTTCACAGCACACCAGGCACAAATCCAAGGCCGATGATATTTGTTTGTATATTCTTCATAATCCATGTTAGACTTTAATTGGGATGGAGCAATAAAATAAAGCTATGAATACATTAATCTGTGGCTGGCATCTTTGTCATTCACTTCATATTGAGTTCCTCATTGAAATTCAGGCGTTTCTGCTCACAGCGGCTGTTCCTCAGTCTACCAAGAGCATCCAAAACATCTGCATGCAACTCTGTGTGTATCCAGACGTACTTGTATCCAGCTCGTCCTGTCCTCCTTGCCTCCCCTGAGATACAAAACAAAATCACCTGCAAGGATATTTATGTGCAGAGAAGCAAACATCATTTACTCAAAAGTGAACAGCTTTTAAGCACAACTGTTATTCATGATTAAACATGAAAGAGGAACTTTTGACATTCCCTATGAATAAACCTTCTGACCACTACTTTTTTTTTTTTTTTTTTGGTGGAAACAGGGATTGAACTCAGGCCCTTGAACTTGCCAGGGAAGTGCTTATTCCACTGAGCCACAGCCCCCTGACCACTACTTCTATAGTCAGGCAAAATAATAGAGTTCCCCAAAGCATTATTAAATTGTCCAAGAGAAGCTTTTGATAAAATATGAACACTGGAAGTGAAAATGCCTGCTTTTATTCTCTAATCTTGCTCCCAATAACCATTCATCCTATTGATTTCCTTTCCAGAATCCAATCTGCTTGATTAAGATGGTAAGAGCGGCTTGGGGCATAGCTCAGGGGGAGAACACTTGCCTAGCATGTATGAGGGCTCAGAGTCAATCTGTAGTGCCAAAAAAAAAAAAAAATTAAAAAAAGAAGTAAAAAGGGAACTTCATGGGGGCATGGAGATAGGAAATAATGCCATCATTTGTGGAACTGAAAGCAATCAGTCACACCTTGAAGTTAGAAGAAATGGTTGGGGACAGGAGATTAAAAAAATTATCGAAGGTCTCACTTTATCTTAGTCCTAATCATCTAGCAGAAAAGTATAAAAACGAGGTATATAAAGTAAAGCTGTATTAATATACTGAGCTGTGAAAGGCTCAAGTCAACAACTTCTGTGGATAACCCACTACTATTGTGAACTGCTGGACTATATGGGATTGTTTTGCTCAACTCACTCACCTATAGTATTTAGATGTCAATAGAATACCCATCTCTGACAGGACTAAGCAAAAAAAAGGGATACAAAGGAAGGACCATTTTGTGTTTGTACATACAGAATAGTTAGGATAGATATACTGCTACTTTCACTTAATTCAATGAGTGAAAAGATTTGTACTAATAGTGTTTGGGCAGGATATCCTGTCTGCTTCTTGTATTATGGATAACCACTAAGAAGTAATAATGTACCATGTATTAATTATTGAAACTGTTCTATTAGTCAGTTTTGATACTGTCTCATTACTATTTGTTTCTCAATAAAATAAAATTAAAAAAAAACTCCTATCAAACCTGATCACTCATGATCTTTTGCTGAGAAGTTTGGGTCCCATCACAGACCACCTCTAGATAGAAGGCCTCCTGTGGTGGACTGAATGATGACCACCCAAAAGGTGTGGCAACAATCCAAACTGTGAATGTGACTTTATTCGGAAAGAAGGGAATAACTTAGATCCCAGATGTAATAACATAGAGATCTTAAGATAATATTATCTTGGATTATTGAATCCTAAATCCTAATGGCATGTATCCTTATAGGAGGCAAAAGAGAAGACACAAGGGAGTTCGAGTGAAGATGTAGGCAGAGACTGATGCAGACACAACCCAGGTAACTAGCAGGGTCAAAAGAAGTCTTCTCCAGAGGGAGCATGGCTCTGCTGATACCTTGATATCTGAATTTTCCTCCCACCCTCACACACTTTTCTTACATGGGTTTTGAAGTGAGGATAAAGACATCTGAATTTTCATCTTCAGAATAAAAAGAGAGTAAATTTCTGTTGTTGTAGGCCATCGCATTTGTGGTCATTTGTCACTGCAGTCCTTGGAACTCAACAGATATACTGTTAGGATAGCAGTATATCTACCCTAACTATTCTGTATGTACAAACAACCATCCCAGGCTGTGGCCTTCGTGGTGATCTGCCCCTCATTGCCTGCCTCTAGCCCAGCTGGGACGTTCTCCTTGAAGACTCTCTGATGCTCCAGGAAAGGGGATCGGCCCTGGCCACCCTCGGCTGCACCACGTTTTGCACAGCCTCTATCGCTTTTTTCTCCTTTCAGTGTCTGGTGACACCCAGCTGTCTTTGGTTTTCTCTTTTGCACAGTTCCTGAACTCTTCAGAAACTATCTTCAAAGATCACCAGACCCCTCTGCAAAGATGAGACTAAAAGCCTGGAGCTCAGCCTCACATTTAAATGATCCTCCCACCCTCACACACTTTGCTCACGTGGGTTGTGAAGTCAGGATAAAAACAAATTTAGATTGTTTACCTAAAATTTTACCCAGAGCCATGTGCCTGCTGTGCCTTTTTACATACCGGGGGCCAACCTCCCCTTACCTTCTTCAACTCTTGCCACCAGAAATTGGCTCTCTTGGCTTTTCCTCGCTACACTGCACCAGCTCATTAAAGCTGTGCGGTTGCCTTCCTGGGAGGAAGGCCAGAACTAATCATCTCACATCTCTAATAAGAGGTTAAGTATGTGGTGCAAAATTGACACAAAAGGAATGGAATTTTATGAGCCCTAAGAAAAGATGTTTTTGATTCCAACATTCCTCTCTGCGCAGTGTCTGGGATTTCCTCTTTCCCTGCCAGGTTCAGCATCACTGGCTTCTGGAGCCTTCCCTTTGGAGACCCCACCCCACCTGCCAACTCCAGCTGCTGCTGCCTGCTCATTCTATTCCATCTCTTATTCTGAACTTCAAGCTCTGCAAGGCGAGAAGCCCAACCTCCCTGAGTAACTACTCATCTAGCTTGGGTCCTGAATGTTCCCCAAAAGCTTTGTCCCCAGTCCGAGGCGTTGTTGGATGTGGAGGAACTCTTGGAGTGGCCACTGGGAGTGCCCCTGACTGGGGGGATATTTGGAGCCCAGCCCCTCCCTCTTCTCTCTGCTTCCTGGCTACCTACCGTGAGGTGAGAAGCTCCCACCAACACACAGCATGTCTCCCACCGTGGTGGGCTGCCGCCTCCTTATAGGCCCAAAGCCCAATGACACAACTTGTAAAACTGTGAGGTCCACTGAGATAACTTGGTGGTCTAAACATCTGCCTGGCAAGCTTAAGGCCTGGCAATCCCCGGTACCTCATGCCATGCCGGCCTTGAAACCAGGCACGGTAGTGCAGTGCCTGTAATCCCAGCACTGGGGAGGCTGAAACAGAAGATCACTACAAGTCTGAACTGCATAGCGAGGCCCTGTATCAACAACCACCAAGCCACACCAAACCAAAAACCTGTGAGCTGAAATAACCCTTTCCTATTTTTAAGTTGATTATCTCAGGTATTTTGTTATTTGAGCAGAATGCTGACTAACATGGCTATTTTCCAGTTATAATCATTCTCCATCTTAAGGATCTAAGCCACACATTTCACTCAAATATTTGCAACGCTTTCCTTGCTATGTCAAAGGGAAGAAATTTTCTCCATTCCCTGAAACATAGAGTCTGCCCACAAGATATATGCACACTTCAGGGAAAGAAAAACTTGTATAAATATTTTAATATTAAATTTGTTGAGACATCGTGAGATTAATACAGGTTGCCTCTGGCCTCTGAGATTACAAATGGCTCGAGGTGGCGCACCAGCTTCCCCCAGCAGCTTCCAGACGATTATTAGTGCAGTGAACTGCTGCTCGGCGACCGCTGCCCGGGCCACTGAGATTGCTGGCACCCGCATTTTCAATTTCTTCTCCAAGGGCTGGCAGGGCAGTAGGTTTGCTGTGATATATGACATCCTCTAGGGACCCATACAAGGGTAACAACATCTGTTTTTAAAAAACATACTATTTTTCTTTTCCTGAAGTGTGCATACTTATTTTTGGCAGACTGTATTTTTTAAAAAAACTTTTTAAAAAATTAGGTAATGTGTGACAATGTGATGTGCACAAATATGACAGGAAAAAAGTTTTGCTAAGATATAGCACACTGGTAGGGTCATGCATTAGAACAACACTTTAGGGAATCGGCTTGCCAGGGTCTACCGGTGTCTAAATATGCTTCCTTTAAGGCCAGAAAGTCCTCCTACAAGACTATCCGTAGAAAAGTCTCTTAGAAGTGTATATAGGTATGTGTACAAGGAGCTGGTATAATAGGAAAATACCACGCCGTGATTATTTACTAGTAAGTAATAGTTAAATTATAATACATTCACACAAAGAGCACTGAGGACTTCACAGAAAAAAGTCTTAGATGCACGTATATTAGTTTAAAAATACTTATTACACACTGTTGAGGTTTGTCACCAGTATTAGAATCTATAAATTTACTCTCACTACATTCATGTGGATAAGTAGAATGTTACTGTATTATATCCCAGTGGGATCTGGTCTTTTAAAAAAATTCTTCTTTTTTTTTTTTTTTTTTTTTTTTTTTTTTTTGCAGTACCAGGGATTAAACTCAGGACCTTGCGCTTTCCAGACAAGAGCTCTTATCCTACTGAGCTATCTCCCCGGCCCTTAAAAGATATATATCCTTCCTTCCTTCCTTCCTTCCTTCCTTCCTTCCTTCCTTCCTTCCTTCCTTCCTTCTTTCTTTCTTTCTATTATTTGGTATAGAGTCTCACTATGCAGGTTGGACTTGTAGTGATCCTCGTAGTGTCTCAGCCTCCCCAGTGCTGAAATTACAGGCATGCAGCACCACATCCAGTTTCCAGGCCAGCATGGCATGAGGTATGAAGGATTGAACCTGGGTCCTTGTGCTTGCCAGGCAGGCACTTAGACCACCAAGCTATCTCCCCATCCAGGGATCTGATCTTATTAATTACCAAAATTTGAAGGTAAAAATGTATTCCAAACCTACAACTTAAATCCAGTCTAATGATCTCAATAATAGTTCCATTTTCTCTTCTAGGATTACTCAAGCAAACAGCCCTCACTCTCTCCATGAGGAGGTTTGAGTCTATGAGGAAAGATGTGGTTCAGGGAACCTGTGGGGTTTGACCTCCTGCTGTGCTGGTGTCTGCTTAGTTGCACAGTGCCCATTCCAAATCCCTGGGCTCTCTGCTGTCATCAAATCCTCCTTTTCCTCCAGTTGTCTGTATTCCACATTTAAACTGCAATGAGCTTTTAAAAAATGCAAATCTAATCATGTTGTTCATTTTGCGTAGCAAACTTTAACACCTTCTGGGCCCTAGGAGAAAAAAAAACAACACTGAGGAGGCTTGGCATGTGTCACCCCTGACTCTCCTGTCCCAGCTTGCATAGTCCCACCCAAAAGCACATGGTCTTTCTTTCAGTTCTTTGACTGTGTGAGGCTCTTGTACCTGCCACATCATCGTTTATTCTTCCTTTTATTAATTCCTATTATTCTTCTTGATCTATTCCCCCAGAGTCTACTTCCTTTATCTCCTTGACATCCTCAGTTTATCTGTTTATATGACACAATAAATCTCTCTTCAAAGCCCTTATCATACCTGTAACCTTATATGCATCGTAACATATCTGTTGCCTGAAATATATTAGATGCTTGATAATTATTAGTTTCTCCTTGTCATATAATTTACTCCTATATACCAGGTTGGTGCTTCTTGAAACAATTCCTGCTATCCTGTCAGCTATTTCCTACTGTAGATTAATAACTTAAAATTCCAGTTTATAAAGCAGCTAGGAGATTTTGGTTAGGATGAGCCTGGTTGAATATGCCATTGTAATGCTGGATAGTTCCTTGGGGCTGTTTTAACAAATTGCCATAAACTTAGATGGCTTAAAATTTTATTCTCTTATAGTTTTGAAGCCAGGAATCTGGAATCAAAGTGTCAGTAGGAGCATGCTCCTTGCAGCCTTTAGAGAAGATCCTTTTTGCCTTCACTTTGCTTCTGGTTGCTGGCAATCCTTGGTATCTTTTAGCTTCGAAATAAATCCAAATCGCTTCAATCTCTGCCTCCACCTCCATAGGGCATATCTCCCATGTGTCTCTGTGTAAATTTCCTTCTTATAAGGCCCTCAGTTGGGCTTGAGAGATAGCTCAGTAGACTAAGCACCTGCCTGACAAGTATACGAACCCAGGTTTGATCCCCAGTACCACATGCTGTACTGGCCCTGGAATTCCAAGTGCACTATGCTGGCTACTGAAACTGGACATGGTGGCACACGCCTGTAATCCCAGCACTGGGAAGGCTAAAACAGGAGGATCATTATGAGTCTGAGCTGCATAGCAAGACCTTGTACCAAATAAATAAGTGAATAAATAACCCAAATCACTGGATTAGATCTTATTGTGGCCTTATTTTCCCTTGACTGCATTTCCAAATAAGGTCAGATTTTGAATTTCCAAGTGATGTGAATTTTGGAGGGACACTGTTCAACTGAGTATAAATATCCATTTATCAGAATTAAATATGCCTAACTTTTTGTTAATGTACTTATGACCGAAGAAAAGACTGAGAGGGGTAGGGGAAAGTAAAAAAGAAAAAGAAATAAAAGAAAGGGCTGGGGAGATGGCTCAGTGGAATAAGCACTTCCCTGGTAAGAGCAAGGGCCTGAGTTCAATCCCCGGTTCTGAAAAAAAAAAAAAGAAATAAAAGAAACAGTGGATTCTTTTTTCTTTGCTCACCACATGGGAGATAGTCAGAGATGATAGGCAAGGCATGGATCCCAAAACAAACTGACCTTTTCCATTTGCTGGCACAACAAAATGTCCTAGACTGGGCAATTTATAAGCAATTGAAATGTGTTGGCCTGGTAGTTCAGGAGTTCAGGAAATTCAACATCAAGGTGCCAGCAGATTCAGTGTCTGTTGAGGGCGCTCTTTGCCTCAAAATTGGTAGGTTCTCGCTGCCTCTTCATGCGGCAGGAATGGTGAAACAGCTCCTCAGGGCTCTCTCACGTGGCACTGACTCCATTCCTAAGGAATCCACCTCTATGATCTCATCAGTTTCCTAACACCTCTCCTCCCAGTGGTGCAACACTGGGGTTAGGGTCCCACATATGAATTTCAGGAGCAAACAAACATTCAGACCATACCAAGTATTTATGTCATATCATATCTGTTCTTTCATGTCACAGCTGTAGCTTCATTCCCATTAAATTCAGATTATTATATATAGTAAATAGATTTTTATTCTACTGCTTCCCATTAATGTATGTGTTCTGATGAATTCTGACCTAGTATGACTGTGTTACTAAGAACATTAAAGAAAGAAAAAGTTGAATGCCGGGCGTGGTGGTGCAGGCCTGTAATCCCAGCACTCAGGAGGCTGAGGCAGGTGGATTGTTGTGAGTTCGAGACCAGCCTGAGCTACAAAGTGAGCTTAAGGCCAGCCTGAACTGCACAGTGAGACCCTGTCTCAAAAAAAAAAAGAAAGAAAAAGTTGAAAACAAATTAGAAGAATACACCTATATCTGTGTCTATATCTATATCTAGTACAGGGTCTATAGGTTCTCACTACATAGATCAGACTCATAGTGATTCTCCTGTTTTCAGCCTCCCAAGGGCTAAGATTATAAGAGTACCACCACTCCCAGTCACCTCCTCAACGCACACTGGGGGCAGTGCAGGGCCAGCACCGCAGGCCCTGGGTCAAACCCCAGCTGCTGCACTCTGTCAAAGCAGGCGCTTTAGTCAGCTGAGCTATTTGGCAAGCCCTTGAATACACATATTCAGACTAAATACTTTTATTCCTTCTGAGAGTAGAATTATCATTATTTAATTTTTGTGATTTGAGGTTCTTAGATATCTTGGCTGTTAACTACAGTCCTACTTGTATTACAAAAGAGAATCCTACAGCTCAGATGAGTGGTGTGCTTTGGCTATAGCTGCAGAGCAGTGGCTGAGGATGGAGGGGTATTTCTGTCACTTCCCTATCAGTGGACAAAATACCCAGCACCCACAGTTTAAATAAAGACAAGTTCATTTGGCTCACAGTTTCTTGTGGGTTCAATCCAAGGGCAACTTGCTTCAAGGCGAAACAACGTGGTAGAAAGGCTGGTGGAAGAATACTGTTCAAGTGATGCAGCCAGCAGGCTGCAAGAAAGAAGGGGGGAGTGAGGACAAGGATACGGCCTTCAAGGCCATGTGCATAGTGACCCACCTCTAGCCAGGGCCCATCCCCTCAAAATACATTCAACTCCTGGATGAATGTGCTGGTGAGTGTAGCCCCATGAGACTTTTGAGAGACACTTTAGACCTGAGTCACAATATACTCGCCCAGTAAGGAAGGTTGTGAATCACGTGCAGTCCTTTCCTGTTCCAAGTTTCTTGTTCCTGGCAAGAGAATGATCTGTCAGGCTACGGAACATTTGACAAGTGTTCCTTCTTGATGGGATTCCAGTGTCAATGTTACACTGATTTTTTTTTTAATAAACAGTTTCTTACCATTTAACACAATGACTCTTTAGATAGAAGAGACCTCTGCCACATAGCAGGCAGTTATGAAAGTAAGATTGTGCATTGAACCTAGTTGAGGACAAATCAATCATGAAAAGTATTTCTGGAACAACCCGGGAAAACTGACTATGGAATGAGAACTTGCCATGCTTTGGATCCTGAATGTCTTCCAAAGATCGTGTGCTAAAGGTTTAGTCTTTGGGGTTGTACTGTGGGGAGGTGGTGAAACCTTTCAGGGGTAGGGCCTAAGGAGAGGTCTTCAGGTCACTTGGGGTATACCTCTGAGGGGAACTGAGCAGTCATGGCCTCTTCCTCCTATTTTGCTTCCTGGCTTTCTAGTCCATGCATCTCACTACAATGTGCTGCCTACCACAGGCACAGAAGCCTTGGGGCTAAACAATCACAGATCACCAGAACTATAGCTAAAATAAACACTTTGTTTTCTAAGTTGGTTATCTGAGGTGTTTATTATAGTGATGGAAATCTAACTAATACAATAGTAGATAGCATTAAAGAATTGCTAATTTTAAGGTAATAATGGTATTTCAGCCATGTAGGAAAATTTTCTTAAATATTAAGCAATGCAAATGAAAATAAATAAAACAAAATTTGGGATGCAGGTGACTACCAGGGATCAAACTCAGAACCTCAAACTTGCCAGGCAGGTGCCATGCCACTGAGCTATATCCTTGGCCCAACAAAACAATTTTTGAAACAATATTTTTGTGTTCTAAATGGCTCTACAAAGCAAATTGTTAAGCAATAGTTGTTATGATGAAGGGGCTGAAAGCCAGACTATTTTTATCTTTTAGTTTGCATACTTTACTGTTTGAATTATTCCCAATACACACATATTACATGATCATAATATATATAAGTGTATGCTAACTATATACATATATTATATACACATGCACACTATTTGGCTATATGTGTATGCATAAATGTGTATGTATGTATATATATATATATATATATATATATATATATATATATGCAAGTGTGTATGTATTTGTGTTATATATATCACACATGAATATTTACGCTATATACATATAGAGAGAGAGAAAGAGAGAGAGAGCCAGAAAGTGAAAGAGACAAAGTGCAGCAGAAGTAATACGTTGTTAACATTTGGAGAATATAGGGCTGGGGAGATGGCTCAGTAGAACAAGCACTTGCCTGGCAAGCACAAGGGCCTGAGTTCAATCCCCAGTTCCGCAAAAAAAAAAAAAAAAAATTTGGAGAATATGGGCAAAGAAATATAATAATTTTTTTAATATTCTTGAAACTTTGTGCAGAAGAAAAATGTTACCCCTATCCCAAGATCTATTCTCTGTCCTCTGAAGAGATTGCAGAAGTGGTCTCCTCCACTGCAAAATAGAAATAAATAATACTATTTATCTCTTATTTTTTTTTTTTTTTTGGTGGAACTGGGGATTGAACTCAGGCCCTTGCACTTGGCAGGGAAGCACTTATTCCACTGAGCCATCTCCCCAGCCCCTATCTC
Source organism: Ctenomys sociabilis (assembly GCA_004027165.1). Lineage (NCBI taxonomy): Eukaryota > Metazoa > Chordata > Mammalia > Rodentia > Ctenomyidae > Ctenomys > Ctenomys sociabilis. The sequence continues at coordinate 32,209 of PVKA01017706.1, forward strand.
TTATTTTTAATTAATTTTGAGAAACAAATATCAATGAGACAGCTTCAAAACCAATTAGTTAAAAAGCAAAACAAAATGATTAGCAGGACAGATTCAATAATTAATACATTGCATATTGTTGTCTTCATGGTGGTTATTCATAGTACAAGATGCAGACATGGTATCCTGCCCAAACAACTATTAGTACAAATCTTTCTTGTCACTGAATTAAGAAGTAGATGTATATCTATCTTAACTATTTTGTATATGCACATACAAAATGGTCCTTCATTTGTATACCCTTTTTTGTTTAGTTTTGTCAAATATGGGTATTTCCTTGCCATTTAAATATTGTATGTGTGTGAATTCAGCAAAATAATCCAATATACTCTAGTAGTCCATAATAGTAGTGGGTTTTCCATAGGACTGGTAGTGTCAGAAGTTGTTGACTTGAGCCTTTTGCAGTTCAGCATATTACTATGGCTTTACTTTTTATACCTTGTTTTTATACTTTGCTGCTGGATGGTTATAACCAAGATAAAGCAAGACCTACATAACAAGAAATGTAAGTTTTGCATCTGACAAGGTCAGTCAGATCCCCTCAGGATTTACCCTTAGTCCTGTGTTGATTCAATTAGATAATGTAGGTCGGGTGAAGTATATCATACCACAAAAACTGGTCATGCTTCAATTTTTAAAAAGTAAAATCCTCTTTAGCTAGTTTAAACATGTAGACATTTATTGAACCTAAAGACATTTCCGAACTTTTGAAAGGAGCAAAGAAAAAGAAAAAAGCCCTACACACACAAATCAAAGTCACACCAACCAAAGAACTGGTCTGCCAGGGTAGCAGCTACTCCTGCCACAAAGCAAGAAATGCCCACACCTACAGCCGCTACCTGACTGTGCTACTCCTACCAACACCCTAGGCAGCCAAGAGATTAGTCACAACATGCTGCTGCAGATTCTTCTTTTCGAATCTCAGTGTCATGTGAGTTTCTCAGATTCAGGAAAACTAAAATACCTCCAGCTTCTACTGGGCTCTAAGAAAGTCATTTTAGATTTTCCAAGCTTTGCTCTGCAAAAGCAACAGTAGCTGGTGGTTGCAATGTTTGTGAAGGGACACACTATCTGCAACAGTTCACCCCTCCAGCTGAGAAACAGCTCCCTACAAGTTTCCAAACAACAAAATTGCTACTTAACACAAAAAGCCATCTGCTATATAAGCAAAAGCCTCCTCTCTAAAATGGAGAGCTCAAAGTTGTATGAATACCTGCAGTTAACTCTGGGGCATTTTTACTTCTTTTTCAAATTAGGCAATATTCTGTAATCTGGGGATTAAATAAAAATCTAACCAAAACCACCGTGTACACAGTGGTTTAGGGAAATGGGGGGGGGGGACATTGAAAGGAGAAAACATTATAATATGGAAAAAGAGCACTAGCAGACATAAATATTGGCTGAATTTTTATTGACTAAGTGTTAAAATCAGTACTGGGAGAAGGCAAGATTGTAGCTAAGTAATACCAGCAAATAATGGACATGAGCATACACTTCAACTATAAAATTTGGTGTCGTTTAAAAGTTATTATAGTACAGAATAGCACTGGACCCTGAATGGTCACTGAAGTCACCATACTGTAATAAATGGTACTAAATTATCACTTTCCAAGGAAGTTGAAGAGTAGAGCAACTTTTCCTTCGAGCTTTGCCTGTAGAATCTTCGGCATGTGGAGAAGTTACCAAGAACCTTTGGCATATGGAGGTGTTGCCATTGAAGCTTTCCTCACTCTTTTTGTAATTGGCTAAGGTAAGGAACTATTTTCAGCTCCTGGTCTTGAAGATCGGCAGATCACAATAATGTGCTTTTGCCAAAGCAATCTCACAACTGGCTCTGTGCACTACTTGAGAATGCTTTCTGCATATTTTCAGAAGCAGACTTAAACATTGGCTGCAACGATGTTTTGTGTGCTTTCATTTCTAATATTTCAGCATTTAGCTAAAGTTTCACTCAACTTGAGGAAGTTCTGTCCCTAAATTTTGAAATTAGACTTTTGTTACTCATTTTAATGAGAAAAAATCATACAATAGCAATGAGACAATTTCAAAACAGGTTAGTAGGATGGTTACAATAATGAATACATGGCATATTGTTGTCTCCATAGTAATTAGAAAGTAGACATTTTTTAAAGGATAGTATAATTCACCTGACTACTAACAAAAAAATGTGTTTTAAATGCTTCTGTTTCCTTGCTTTTTTCTTTTTTGTATTTTTTCTATTTTTCACTATGGATGAGTCATAAATGATTCTCATGATCTATGTCATTTTTTTTTTTAAACTAAGGATTGAACTCAGGCCCTTGCACTTGCCAGGGAAGTGCTTATTCCACTGAGCCATCACCCCAGCCCCTAAACAAAGGGTCTTTAAGAAGTGAAAAGAAGGAAAAATCAAGGCCAAACTCACCAAGATCACTATTTTCTCCTGTCTTCTTCCCTTCAGCAGCCTTACATCCTGCCCAAACAGACTTGTCTCGAACCACACGATCAGTTGTGTACTGGTAGACATTCGTTAGGGTTTAGATGTAGAATTTCCTCCAAAACTGTATACCTTTCCAGGCAGAACTTTTGGGAGGCAATTGGATCATGGTGCGGGGGGCGGGAGAGGGGGCTATACCCATCAGTGGATTAACCCATTTATCACTTCGTAGCCGAACGTGCTGTCAGGAAGTGGGGCCTGGCCAGAAGAGGTGGGCTACTAGCGGTGTGATCTGGAAGGGTGAAGCTCCCTCTAAGGCTCCTGACCTAGAGGACATGAGCAGCTTTCCTTTGCTGTGTTAGGAGACCATGGACTAAAATGTGAATTAAAACAAAGTTCTCTTTCTTTAAGTTTCTGTTGTCAGGTATTTTGTTCTCACAATGAGAAAGTAACCAAGATAAACTCCAATACCTTTCTGAGAATGGGTCCGTGGAAGATTGAGTTTTAGTATTTTCTACAGCTGCAATGTTCTTTATGTTGTCCCCGTAGCATTAATAATTGGCTGGGAATAGGACTCTGTTGGAAATTTTCTTTACAGGATGTTGAAGGCAGTGATCCATTATTTTCTGTTCCTCGTATTGTTGTTGAGAAGCCAGACAATGTTATTTCTTGTTCTTTATTTGCAGTCTGAATTTTGTCATCTGCCCTGCCTCAGAGTCTCTTGGAATTTATGCTTGGTACATACTTTTTTTGTCATCGTTGTGCTTGGTAATCTGAGACTATTTATTAAAATATTTAAAGTTTTCTTTTAAAATTTACTTTTGTTTGTTGAGGCAGAGTCTTATGACATAGTCCAGGCTGGCTTTAAATGTTAAATCTTTTTACCTCAGTCTCCCTAGTGCTGGGACTACAGGTATGTGTTACTATGCCCATTTTAATCTTTTTTTTTTTTTTTTTTTTTTTTTGAGGGGGTGGGACAGTACCAGAAATCAAACGCAGGACCTTGTGCTTGCTAGGCAGGTGCTGTGATGCTGAGCTATATCATGGACCCACTATGCCATTTTTAAATTCTACTTTTTTCTGACTATTTGTTTAGGTTTCTATCTTCTTTGCTGAAGGCCTGAACCAAATATTTAGCAACCCCTATTTGTATGCATATTAAAGAGTGTCACTAAAAGGCTCACTGGATTCTCCTGCTTCTGATAGCAATGGAATAAAAGTGATCAGATTTTTTTTATTCTTGTACTAAAATGAACAAGCAAACAGAAGACAGTAAAGCATATAAAATATTGGTTTTCAGGGATTTAACACTGGGTAGCACTGGACAGTGATCCTTGAGAACAATAAAACAAATGAAGAAAGTACTTAAATTCTAGCTTCCTGGATTTAGCAAGGTTTCCAAATATAAGATCAACACTAAAAATAAATAATTTGCCATAATTAAAAATTGCAATATGTCACTTATAGTTACATGACATATATGAAAAACTTGTCAAAGTATATGAAAAATGTTTGAGATAAGTCTGAGGAGATAACTCAATGGTCTAAGTGAAAAGACCTGGGTTCAATCCCTGGTACCACATGCCGTGCCAGTCCCAAATTCCTGGGCAAACTTTGCAGGTCACCTAAACTGGGCATGGGGCACACGCCTATAGTCCCAGAACTAGGCAAGCTGAGACAGGAGGATGACTACGAGTCTGAGCTGCATAGCGAGACCTTGTGCCAAATAAATAAATTTCAAAAAGATTTTAAACATAATAACTAATAAGTAAAATGTGTTTGAGATAAAGACATGCATAAGTGGAGAGATATGTTATATTGATTGCTTAAAATAGTATTATCAAGAAGATAATTCTTCCAAAATTGACCTATAGAGCCAGGCATAGTGGCATATAGGTGTGATCCCAGCACTTGGAAGGCTGAGGCAGGAGGATTGTCATTAGGTTGAGGCCAGTCTGAAAGATGCAACAAGACCCTATCTCAAGAAACAAAAACAAAACAAAAAATTGATCAATCAATTCAATGTAATTCTAATAAAAATCATTTCTTTTCTTTTGCAGAAATTGGTAAGTTGTTCCCAAATTTCATATGGAAATGAGGAGCTAAAATATCCAAAGCAATTTTGTAAAGGAGGACAAAGTTGGAAGATTTACACTATTTGATTTAAAGCCTCATCATTCCTCAGCCTTTTACCTAAGATCTATAAACTATAGTTATGAAAATGGTACAGGATCTGGATCAGGATACAGGTACTGGTCACATATGACATCTATGGTCTTTTATTTATTTATTTTTTTACAAAAGTGTCAAAATGATTCAGAAGAGGTAGATAATGGTACTGGAACAATGGAACTGTCATATGCAAAAACAAAAAAATTTGAACTTAAGGTTAAAACTTTATTCTTATTTAATACTGTAAATAAAACCTGACTAAGATTACTCATGTATTTCATGTAAGGGTTAAAATTATGAGACTTCTGTGATCCTGAGGTCCTGAGTTCAATTCCCAGTACCACCCAAAATAAAAATAGACAAATTAAGTTATAAAAGAAAATCCTAATGACCCCCCCCCGGTATATAAATATTTCTTAACATGGGCTGGGGAGATAGCTCAGTAGAATAAGTACCTGCCTGGCAAGTACAAGGCCCTGAGTTCAATCCCCAGTACCACAAAAAAGGCCCTGAGTACAATCCCCAGTACCACAAAAAGCAAAAAACAAAACAAACAAACATTTCTTAACAGAGTAAAGCATGAATCATAAGATAGAGTTCTGAAAATGGATTCATCCAAATTCATCCAAATGAAAGAATGTTTGCTTTTCAAGACACTGTTAAGATGAGGATATACCTCGAGGCTATACTTTTCAGTGAAACAGATCAGACACATATGCAAATGCTGCATTAGTTCTCTGCTGTGAGAAATCAGAAGAGTAAATAAGGGTCAAAGTGTATAACAGATACTGTGAAATAGGAAGAACATGTTCAAATGAGAAAAGGAACTAGGCGGAGAAGAGTAGATAATACTTAATTTGTTTTGTCTCCTTTTTTTCAATTGTTTTTCTTTTTTCTGTTCTTAATTTCTTACATCTTTCTTTTTTTCTTTCTTCTTCTAATTTTACATGTATATATCTGACAATATGAATAACTGGTTGGAAGACGGCACTATCAGTTACAACAAATACTGTGAAATTCGTATTACTTGGTTAACTGGATTTCTGTATCATTTGTAATCTTTTCTGTTTTAATTCTAATTTGTACTCTCTTTAAAAATTTTTTTAAAAATTAAGAAAAAGAAAGAAGGGGAACTAGGAAGATGAAAAGAGGAAAGAAAAGCAAGGGAAAGTAAAAAGGGAAACAATGGAAAAAAGTTTTGTAAATAAGGAGTGGATCAGGGGTTGACAGGCAGGTAGGAAAATGAAAATAAAAAGGATCAAACTATATCATGTACAGATACAAATTCCCTATGATGAGCACGATCATTATATATACCAATATTTTTTTTGTACCAGGCATAGAATTCAGACCTTGTGCTTGCCAGGCAGGTGCTCCAATAAAAAAAAAAAAAAAACAAGGTGAAAGCTACAGACAGATGATACCCACAAGGCATACATTTGATGAAGGATTTGGATCTACAAAATGCATGAACAACTTCTACAAGCCAGTAATACTGTATAAGAATCAAGTTAAAAATGGTAAAACACTTAAGAACATTACAAGAGAACATATATAAGTGGCAGATAAGCAGTATATGGAAAGATACCCAGCACCATTAGTCTTTAAAAAATGCAAATTAAAATCACAACACAATATCTTTACATACACACTAGAAAGGCCTAAGCTATAAACACTGATCACACAAAGTATTTCAAGGGTGTGAAGGAATCAAAATTCATACAGTATTGATAGGAATACTAGAAAAAAGTGAAACAGTAACTTCGTAACACAGCTTGACATTTCTTTAAGTTATCTATATATTGCATCTACTATATGATCCAGCCATTCCAAGAGAAAAAAATGTGTAGGTTCAGTTAAAGACTTCAGCATTTAATACTAATATACTAAATGTCTGGTAAGTAATGAGCAGATAAATAAATCACAATCCATCCATATAACGGAATATTGCTCAGCAACATGAAGGAACAAATTATTGATATATACAACAACATGGAGCCAAGGAGATAGCTCAGTAGAATAAGTACCTGCCTGGCAAGTGCAAGGTCCTGAGTTCAATCCTTGGTACCAAATAAATAAATAAAAATACAAAACAACAATAATGGATGAATAAAAAAAATTATAGGTTAAAAAAATGAACACAAAATAATACATACTATGTGATTCCATTTATGGAAAATTCCAGAAACTACAATTAATCTGCAGTGACAGAGAATAGATGGATTTGCCTGGGCCTTAAGGTTGCTGAGGGAAGGATTGGGTCAAGGAGCAAGGGAAACATTGCAAGGTGACAGAAATTTTTTTTTTTTTTAATTGTGGCATTGGTTTTGTAAGTGTATAAATAGGCAAAAACTAAACTGAGGCAGGCCAAATAGCTCAGTAGATTAAAGCATCTACAAAGCAGGAGCAGGGGCCTACCCTGTCGACCCCGCTCTGGGGGGCATGGAGACCGCATTTTAGACTGGGCATGGTGGTGTGCACTGCACTTTCAGCTCTTGGGAGGCTGTAAACAGGCTGATCATTACAAGTCCGATCCCTAAATTTAATAAAAAAAACTAAATTGAATAATTTAAAGGTGTGCAACTTTTTGTGCATTATTTATACCTCCATTAAGTAAAGGTTGATTAGATACTGCATTTATGCAAGTGAACTCAAAGGCTCGGTGTTAAACTGTCCCTGTAAGCGTTCCTCCTGAAAAGGCATGGTCACTTTGCCTATTTATACTTTGTCAAATTTACATTTACTAATACTCAAACAATTAATGTTCCTTTCATCACACACTACGCATAAAACTAATAAAATACTCATAATTTAACAAATGTGTTTTGTCCAAGCATTCAAACACTAATTGAAAGTCTAGTCAGTTACATTCTTTGTTAGGTTAGATGCTTTAGATTCCTTTAAATGCAAAAGTTACTTTAAAAGTAAGGAAAACATTTATATAGTTCAATGATTATAAAATTTATGAGAATATTCATTAAACTGATGAAAAGTATTAATGCTATGAAATTTAGTATACTTTTTTTATCATAGTACATTTTACTCACCTGTGTTTAACCTTCTTGAAATTTACAGTCTGTCTTATTTTCATTTCCTCCTACGGGTAAGGTTATATTTCATTTTTATTTTTACTTTTTAATGTATTTAGTACAGGGTCTACAGGGTCTCACTACACAGAACAGGCTCATAGTAATCTTCCTATTTTCAGCCTCCCCAGCTGGGATTATAGGCATGCTCCACCACATCCAGTCTCAGTTGCTATCTCAGCATGCCCCAGGGGCAGGGCCAGCACAGCAAGCAGGCTGGGGATCGAACCCTGGGCACTGAGCTCTGCCTAAGCAGGCACTTTAGTCCACTGAGCTATCTGGCCGGCCCTTTAGTTTTACTTTTTACAGCAGTGGGGTGGAAGTAGGGACCTTGTGCTTGCCAGGCAGGTGCTTAAGCCACTGAACTATACTCCTGGACTGGTTTTAATTGTTGTTGTTGGGTTTTTTTGGCGGAACCGGGGATTGAACTCAGGCTCTTGCACTTGCCAGGGAAGCACTTATTCCACTGAGCCGTCTCCCCAGCCCTGGTTTTAATTGTTTAACACTAAGAAGAAGCACTTGTTTTCAGACAGCTCAAGGTTGTCGATTCAGGATGACCATTGACACTGTAGGACTGAGGTGCCGGCGAAGCTCTTCTGGGGTGAGATTAGTCTGCCACATTTGATCATCACAGTCCAATTACACCTAGAATTTCACAGTGACTAGCCCTGACCAAAAAGTTCAAAATCAGAAGCAACTATGTGCGATATCTTGTGGCTACAAAGCAGACTGAGAAAGTGTGTTATGCAAATCTAGGCATTTGGCTATCTTAAAGATAATTGTTAAGCAAGCCAGGAGACTCAATATAGTAAATAGCAAACAATGCTGTACACAGAGATGTATAGTAAGTGAGATATTTGTCTGAAAGGTTTATATTCTCAATGCCCCCCAAAGGCCCATGTGGTTAGCGAAGGCTTGCCGCACGCCCATGGTGCTTTTGGGATATGAGAGAGCTTTTACAAGTTGGGCCTGGTGATAGGAAGTTGAATCACTGGAGCTCTGCTCTAAAGGGAAGAAGAATAAAAGTGAGAGAATTAAAGAAAAAGGTGGAAGTACGTCTTTTGCAAATAGGAAGAGGAACCAAAATTGGAGGAAGCAGAGAGGGGTGGAAGGGAAAGGAGATGAAAACAATTAAGACACGCTGTGCACATGTACAAACTCTCCATGGTAAATGTAATCATTGTGTTACAAATGTGTACTAATAAAGAAGTTTTTAAATGAAAAACTATTTTTGTGATATCAGGGATCAAACTCAGGATCTTGTGCTTGCCAAGAAGGCCCTTATTCTACTGAGCTATCTCCCCAGCCCTAAAAAACTTTTTAAATAGCATAAAAAAAAAACCACGCATTGGTGATTAAACTCTGAAGTCTACCCCAGACTTGAAACAAAATCTGATACCTGCTTTGTAATTTGACAACACATTCTCATTTTTTTAAATCTTCACAAACAACATCATGAAGCATTATTATAATTTTTTTTGTTGTTGCTTTTAGAGTAAGAAAACGGAGTCAGAGAAGGTGGAGGCCCACAACCACAAGGTTTGTTAGAAACAAGGCTGGGATTGATCTTGATTTCCTGATTCTGACTTTTAGCAGGTGGGCTACTCTTCAAACAAACAAACAGGGGCAAATTAAAAAGTGGGCCTGTGCCACATGCCGGATCGCAGACTCTGGCGCCATACCCTGACTACTCAGGCTTCCTTTCTCTAACAAAGCTTCACTGTTGCTTCTAAAAGTGAATTCACTTGTATGCCAACATGATCACAAGTTACACTCCAAGGCCAGCAGCAATCAAAACATTAAAGGGACCACTGGAATCTTAAAATGTTGGCTGCCCTAATGAGTCTTCAGGTTTTCTCTCTGGGAAAGTAATAGGCAAAGCTGCTGTAATTCTTTCCAAGCAATAAGGCACCTAGGACACAGAGATGCCAACAGTCTCCTTAGCAACCATCCAAAATCGAGTTGCTGGGAGATGAAATCCTGATTCACTATTCACGGAACAGATCACACAGGGTCAGGAACTGTTTATCTCTCTAGCAGAAACCACCAGCCCACTACTGGGATTTTAATTGCATTTTTAAGAGCAGAAAGAAAAAAAAATAAAAGAGAGAGATAAACAGGAGAAATGAGAGCAGTTACTAATGAGCATATAGGGAACACAAAACATTCAGCTAGCCTCTTTGAAGGACATTTTGTTCGGTGTGTTTCAGAAGTCATCGGATGTACAGACACACACACACACACACACACACAAACACACACTCGTTAAGGCTTCAGATGCTGCCTGCTCTTTATAATTCAAAACTCACCGACAGAGCTCTTTATGTGAACATTCGTTTGGTCTGGAAGGATGTTGTAGTCACATTGCCATCTGATGATTATGTGGTCGCTTCACCCAGCATCGCTTTTTTTTTTTTTTTAAACAATTTTGTCTCTAAAAGACAATAACACTGAGCAATCCCAGTAGCAAACTGAAAACAAAGGCTGTAAATCAACGCTATCCCTTTTCATTAAAACAGTCTTGCCGAGGGAACAGGTGGTGGCTGGCCAGATGACAACTGCTGAATCCTTGACAGATGGGGGTCTGAATTATATTTTCTCAACCCTATTGCATTTACTAGTTTGACTAATATTTATTGATATGTTTTTGCTAATCATACGTTTCAGCCATTTATTATGGCTAGGAAGTACTCATATACCCTGGTATAATTAGTTAGCAAAATTTCTCTACCAATAAATAATCTGAACCATCTACATGTATATTTTTTGGGACAGTGTTTTCACTATGTAGCCCAGGTTGCCCTCAGACTCACTGCAATCCTCCTGCCTGAGACTCCCAAGTGCTGGGATTACACAAGCATGCCACCACACCTGGCTAAGCCAGATTGTTAAATTGCATCTATGCACATTTGTAAGACCAGAGACGTTGCTGGCTGAACAGTACCCTGTTTCTTATATACATAAGAATATTACTATTTTCTAGAATCAATAAAGGAGTAATTCTGTAAAGTTACTAATGTATCTTATCTTGCAAATCAATTTTTTTCTTTCAACCTTTGAAAAGTATTACTTCAGAAATATACCCTTTGGAGAAGAAGAAGTGACATTTTAAATAAAGGCATTTGCTTCTCCTGTACTCTCTGCTAAATGAAAGTGCTAGAACAAAGGCAGACAGTCTCAGATACCTGATGCCACTGGCTGGGAACAGAGCTTAGTCCTAATATTTTGCATTTCCTTCTGTTTGCTTTATTATTATTTTATTATTTTTTCTCTTTTCTTATTTTATTCTTTTCCTTTTATCCTCCTTTCTTAATGGAATTTAAAGCTTTTTAGCTCCCTGGCTGATGAAAAATAGCAGCAGGTTTTGGCTTTATAACTATGGATAGGTATGTGCCCCTTTTTTCAGCATACCTCCAGGGTTGCTGTTAGAAACCTTACTTGGAAGACACACTGCCAGAGCTTGACATGCTGTCAGAATCTCACTACTTCCAAAACGCTATGAAACTTCCCAGTGATTTGTAGAGCAATTTTGAAGGTCAAGTCAGAAAACCTCAATCCTTGTAAAAGGGATCTGTAGTAGTATGCTGGTGGATGGCAGTGGTGGTGGTGGTGGTGGTGGTGGTGGTGGTAGTGGGGTGTGTGTGAGTGTGTTTGTGTGTGTGTGTGTGTGTGTGTGTGTGTGTACAAGTTCTTTCATTCCACTTCAAAGTAGAATTCTGATCTTGAGGGAACATTTTTCCCTGGCATCTGTTTTCCTATGTAAAAGTTTCACAGGACTGTACTATTATTGTGAGAAGCTCAAAGAAAAACAGTTCTGCCTGTTGAAAAGTTAGATTGAAGAAATAAAATTGTTTAAACTGAGAAACATTAAAATTCTTTATGTATTTCGTACAGAGTCTACAGGGTCTCATAAAAATTTTTCTTGTCATTTCCTGCTCTATTTTCAGGGCAAATAATTTTTAACAAATATTTATCGAATTAATGAATATGGGAATTAATCATCCCATTTTTTCCTATTTTACAGATGGAAAATCTGAAGTCAGAAAGATGAATAATCTAGCTACAGTTTTACAGTGAATTATGGGAACCATAATTCTTTTTTTTTTTGAACCAGAATTCTTAACCATGATTCTCAAACCTTATTCTCAAACTGTTAAAATGAAGATTATAAATAAATAAATAAATAAATAAAACATTAACAAAACCCTATTCCACCAAAACAAAAACAAAAAAAAAAAAAAAAAAAAAAGATTCTGATTCAGTAGTTCTGGTCTAGGGCTCTATACTCTGATTTTTTTTTGTACTGGGACTCAAACTCAGGACCTTGTGTTTGCCCAGTAGGCACTATGTTACTGAGCTATCTTCCCTGGGCTAAGGCTCTAAAGTATGGATTTCTAGTGAAGTCTTGATATGGAGTAGTATTGCTCATTCAGGGACCACACTTTAAATAGCAAGTTTCTAAATCATATATTTCAAATTTTTCTAAAGTATTTCTATATTAAAACATACATAATCGGATTTTTATATGGTAGCATCTATTTTGTTTTGTTCATTAATTTAAAAATTCGATTGTGCTAAATTGGCCCTTACTACATTACAAATGAGTATTTAGGGATGGCATATCCTAAATGAACTGACTTATCTAGTTAATAAGAAACAGTGTTAAAGGAGAGTTCTCAATTGGCTACCACCTATGGAATCATCATTTCTTTCATATACAACAAAATTTCAGTTGATTCCGGTCTCTCTAGGCTGATAGCATATTTATTTTCCTAAATACTGTTGCCTCTTGACTATTAAGAACAGATTTTAAAAGCACATAGGAAGGTGTTTCTACCAACACCTGTGCTTTGACACACTGACAGAAAGCCTGGTTATGTGAGCTTTGTAAAAAGCTAAACTTCGAAGAAGGAAAGTAGCTAACTGGGTAGAAGATTAAAAATGTACAACCTCCAGACTGTGAAGTCACACATGTAACTTTGTGTTCTTGGAAGGATCACAAACCAAATTTTGTAGTCTTTACATGGGCATATAAGAGAGACATACCACAATCGAATCCTCCAACTTCCTATTTCTTCTCTCATGATTGATTGGCTAAGATTAGAACTGGTGGTCCCCTTGAAGCCAACTAACCACAGAGAAAAACTTTTTCTGTTCAGGTAACTGAGACTTCCATTGCTTCAGAAAATCCTGAACTGTAAGTCTCCCTACCTGCAACTAGTTTTGGCATCAAGAAAAAGTACAAGGTAAAACCACAGCACTACGCCATTCTGATCTTCTGATCTG
>PVKA01017707.1:0-45166 GCA_004027165.1 Ctenomys sociabilis
TGTAATTGCTTTTCTTTCTCATACACCTTTTCTTTTTTCATTTGATTTTGTTCATTACTTACAGAGATGCTAGGTAGTTTATTTATCCCTTTAACATTTAAGCGTATTTGTTTTAGAGCCTTTGCAAGGCTCCTCTGTAGACTTCGTATTACCTGGAGTAAACTCACACTTGTCTTCATTATGTGCCCTTCTTTGTATGAGCTTTGTTATATTTGTTTTGGAATTTTGGTGTGTGGGTTCTTTTGAGTGAGAGGCATGCGTTTCATGGCTAGTGTTGATATTCCTTTTCTTCATCTCTTTTTAGTTAGTCTCTCCTCCTTCGCTAATAAAACTGTCTTAAAGTGTTCCTTGAGCAACTCCCTGTCTCCAGTGTAGAACTACAACTTTCACTCCATTCTGATAATGGGCGTATTACTGATACAGTTACAAAGCTAGGAGGTGCAAGATTCAAACTTTTTTTTTTCATTTATTTTTATTTTATTAAAATACAAATGTCAATCAGACAGTTTCAAGACACCTTAACCATACAGATTCGATGAATTAATACATTGCAAACTGTTTTCATAACGTTTTGGTATTGTACAAGGTGCATACATGATATTATATTTACAGGTATTATTTTAGCAGATGTCTCTTATCAGTGAATTAAGAGTGTAGTTGCTTACTTATCTTATTTTTTTATACCTGAATTATATCAAAAATTCAATAATTATTTAACCTAGTGGATGACCATAGTACTAAAAGCCGACATAATATCTTTCTCTCAAGCTCTCACAGAGAGCAATCTGGTCAAGCATTGGCCAGAATCATCCACATGGATGGCAAGATTCAATCTTGATCTCTTTCCAGCCTTCTCTTATTCCTGGAGGAATAAGACACCCGATCTCACCCCTCCCTTCAACAGGGGAGAATCTCAGCACTATACATTTTGGGCTGCAGTGCTGTAGCCACACCCCTGTGACTTCAGTCTCTATTTTACTTCTGGAATTTAACCTCAGGGGCTGTTCCTTGCTTCTAGGCCCCAGACTTGCAGCTGCTGCATCCTCTGCTTTTGTGGAAGTGTTTCACTCTGTGTGGTTCCAGTGCTTATCTTGTATTTGAGCCTGGATATGTTGCTTTGGTTTTGTCTGGAGCATTATATGCCACCTTACTTAGCTCTTTGCCATAGGTGGAACACAGCCACTCCCTGATGCTGATTTTTTCCCCTCACTGTTCATCCTGTTTGACTTCTGTTACTGCATTTGTTGTGATCATTTATATTCATCTGAGTTTACATCTTTGTATGGCTTTTGGAAAAACCATATGTACAGATACATCTGCATGAACCACTGCATGGAAGCTTCCTACAATACTGGCTTCTCTGGGCTCCATGTATTATGCCTTGTGGTTTTCTTATTTGACATTGCTTTATTCATTCACCAGTACATCTGGCATGCATACTGTGTACCACACAAGTGGGTGTGCCATGTCTGACAGCTCAAGATGTGGCCTGAAAGAATATTGGGCCTATAAAGTGCAACTCTTCCCAGACCTGCTGCAATTGAGGCTGTATTTTAACCAATATTCCAAGGTGTGTGGAAGATCGAGAGACACTGCCTTATGCTTAGGACAGCCCTACACTTGGCTTAGCAATTTCTTGGCTATGACTTTTTAGCAATGTCTTCCCTCATTGGCTCCACACATTTCCACTCTAGGTCCCTCTGGAGAGCAGGTGGAGATAGAGGGAGCCATACTGATGAGATTGTCTCAATTTATAAAAAGTAGTCTTTGCAGTGGTGACCTAGAATCAGGCTCTTTTCTCCTCTGAAAGAAAAAGAGAGAGAGAGAGAGAGAGAGAGAGAGAGAGAGAGAGAGATCCTTGCCTTTGTTTTGGTCCTCAAACTTGGTGGTGTTTGGACTTGCAAAGGGGCTACCTGTTTACATTTGAGGCAGCAGGAGGGCACCCCTCACCCTATCTTTGTGAGCAGATGCAGAGCATCTTTCTTTTCAGAGAAGCTAGCCTGGTGGCACTTACAGGGGTCCAGATGCTGCTCTTTAGTAGAACTTCATGCTGCAGTGTGTGTGTGTGTGTGTGTGTGTGTGTGTATCTATGAGTGCCTCCTAGTTGCTACAATAAGTCACAAACTGGTGAATTAACACAATAGAAATCCGTTCTCCCAGAGCTTTAGCATCAGAAGTCCTCCGGAATCAAGGCATCAGCAGAGCTGAGGCCCCTCTGCTGGCTCCGGGAGATGATCCTTCTGCTCTTCTTCTAGCTTTGGTGGCTCTAGCACGGGCTGCTTCTGAAGGTCACTCCAACTCTTGACTCCATTTTCTCATGGCTTCCCTTCCATTAGCATCAAATCTCTATCTCTAGAAGGGATACTTGAAACTTCCTTGAGGGCCAACTAGATACTCTAGAGTAGTCCCTGTGATTCAAGATTCTTAACGTAGTTGTATCTGCAAAATCAGTTTTGCCCCAGGAGAAGAGTTGTTCAGCTTTGCCACTGTTGGGAAAAAATAACCAAGACCCACAACTTAAAGGAGGATAGGTATTGATTCACAGTCTCAGTCCACGATTTCTTCTCTCCAAGGCAGACAACATCGAGGGAAGGCCTGCCTTGGAGAAGATCCACATAAAAGGTAGCCAGAAAGTAGTGAGAGAAGTGAGGAATTGGGGATAAGAATATGTCCTTCCAGATCACACCTCCAGATAACCATTTCCAACCTAGGCCCACTTCTTATGAGAAGAAACTGCTAAACTCATCAGTGAACCCACTGTTGAGTACATTGTTCCTGTGATTCAAGCACCTCCCAAAATCCCCAGCATTTTTTGGGAGGTCATTTATATCTAAACCATAACATAAGATGATACTCACAGGCTTTAGAAACTCAGAGACAGGCATCTGTTGGAGGACTGTGTCCCAGCTTACCATTGCTTTCAGATGAAAGTATATTGTATTGCACAGATTTTCTAAGCTCAAGGGTGGGTACATTTCAGACACTTTCGTTTGTTTGGTGTTTGCTTTTGGTTACTGAGGATTATTGAACCTAGGACCTTTGCACTGAGCTATATCCCCAGACCATTTATTCTTTTTTTTTTAAATTTTATTTTAATGCTGAGTCTCACTAAGATGCTAAATAGCCCAGGCTAGGTTGAATTTGCCCTACTTCTGCCTCAGCCTCACAGAGTACTAGGGTCATAGGTCTGTGTCACCAAGTGTAGCTCAGACATGGGTTCTTAGTGAGATTCCTGAGTGCCTCGATGTTGACACTGCTCCATTTATGTTGGTTCTTCTGTCACTTGTTAAGCTGCATTTTGCTGAGCTCCTACTTTGCGCTGCATTTCAGTCTTGCAGAGCCCTACAGTCATGTGCTGTCATGGTCCCATCCTGCAGGTGGAACAGTGCACATTGTACTGTGACTTTCCCTGTGCACCTTGCATGTGGGTAGAGTGGCCAAGGCTGGCCCTAGTTGCGGGCTGTGTCCGCTAGGTATGGGGTTTTGTTTGCTCAGGTAGGAAGAGGACAGATGGTATGGGACCAACAGAACATGGAAGCAGAGAAGCCAGAATGGCAGCTGCAGGCCTGGGGTTCCTGACCTTGCTTAAAAGAGGGTGAGTTGGACCCTTGGGGCAATCATTGCCCTTCCTGTGTGTCTGTTATCACCTCTGAATTGAAGCCTTTGTTCTAACACCTGTCTTAAGGCACAGTTAATTGTAGAGGACTTTTAGCTGGCACTGGCACTTAGGATCTGCACAGACTTGGACAGGATGAGACCTACTGCTCAAAGGTGGGCCCTTCCCATTAGAATAGCAATTGTTAATATTTTTCAGGTCTACAGGGAGGAAAATTGAGTTTTGAAAACTTTACTTTTTTAGCTTTATGTCCTCTTCCACTGTCCCTAGCTGGTGGATGCTGCTTCCCCAAGAGCCAGGATTGGGCCCGTTGAACCAGGATGTTGCCAAGGACACAGTAACGGGGCTGTTTTGGGTGTGTCCAATGAGGCAGATACATGAATCCTGCTCAGTCAAGGCAATTGTCATTTGCTTTTCCAGGTTGACCAGGCAGGTGGGGACCTGTGTTAAGTTACGTGGTTTAATTTAAAACAAAGTCAGATCACAGTGATGGCAGCTTGGAAGGCCGCTGCACACAGCCAGGGGCCTAGGGGAACTTCTCAGCTGTTGGCCTCTTTCTTTCTTCCCTAGCATGTCTCTGGCTCACAAGGCCCGGGTCTGTAGCTTGGAGGTGTATGCACTGCCATATCCCTCCTCCTCTTCAGGCTGCCGAGCTTCCTCCGCTGTCTCTTTGGAAGCCTGGCAGACACTCAGCTCCTCCTCCAAGGATGGTGGAGGTTATAAATTGTGTAACCTTGGAAAAGGGTTCACTTGATAACTGTGTTTTACACTTTTCTCTGCAGAACGCTGGTGACTTAATTAACCTACTTATAGATGTAGCAGCTGAAAGATACATTTCCCGATGCATCTCCATCTCTTTTTCAGTCATCATATACTTAAATTGCAAATTCTCATGAACTGTAACCCAGTGTCTTATGGCTCCTGATTCTACATTTCCCTGTAGATCTCCTATCCTCCAATGTGTCAAAGTTAGAGTGTTCATCTGTTAGGGGAAGGCATAGCTATATTAAACCACACAAAAGACCTCCATTGAAATAATGTTAAGATTATGCTGCAATATTCCTAATAAGAGACATGCTTAAGTGTGGATGCAAACCTAGTGTTCTCTCACTGCCATTGTGGCCAGGTATTGTAGGCTGTGTGCATACAGTTTAAACGTGGAGGCTGGGACCTGAGTTTTTCACTGTTGATCATTCTCCTGCAATGTAAAATTGTTTCATGTATCTCCCATTTGCTTTATTTTATTAAATCATTACTTCCCTCCTTATATACTCAACCTTTGCCTTTATTTCCTAGAGCTCCTCTACCTATACTTTTACAATGATTCATATAATTCAAGGTGCTTTTTCAAAAACTGGAAAGAAGTTAGAACATCAAATCACTGAATTATGGTCAAAATCAGTAATGTCTGAAGTATATATGATTATTGTTCCTTAAGATAGTTCAGAAGATGTTTGCAAATTCTTCTTCCCCCAACCCCCTCCAAATTGGTTCTTTTGAGTTCAAAAACATGTATCATAAGCACATTTTTATGGCTAAAAATTGGGGCTTACAAAGGGAAAATGACAAGCCTGTAATTGGCATACTTGGTATGAAAGTTTGCTTGCATACAAGAGATTCATGTTTGCAATTTCATTTTAGAAAAGCATCCTAAGCATCTGGAGAAACCACAGGAGGGCAAGGGCTGTGGGAACTCTTTCCAGAACCACCTGGCTTCAGATTTACCCATAAAAGTGGAACCACATGGAGCTCTACTCTAGTTCTCTAGGACCTGTGGACATTTTCACCTGACTGAAGATGAAATTCCACATGCAGACCTTTGGTAGCTGGTGCTCTGTGAGTATATTTACCATTTCATTATACTTATTTTTGTTTCTATTTTATGCCTTTGCTATACTTGGTTCCTGTTTGCTCATATGTGCTGGATGTTTTGGGGACTCAGCCACAGGCTGGAACACCTCATGGACTCAAGAAGGCAGCAACATATGGTATTGTCCGTAGTGCATTCATTCATTCATTCATTCATTCATTCATTCATTCATTCATTCATTCATTCATTTAAATTCCCTCTGTCTCTGCCTCCATCCCTGTAATTTACCTTGGAATACATCATATTGAGCCTTTTCCCTATTGTTTAAGTGTAGGTCCAAAGATTATTTGCTTTGACTGTGGGCAGATTTTCTTTTGGTTTCAAATCTTGAATGGAATATTTATACACCACAAAAGGTATCAAATAAAAAGTAAAAGTTTCTTTTCTTTTCTGCCCACATATTGGTGCTTTTCCACCAGTCATTATAGTGGTCTGTCTGCTTCTTTTCTGTCTTTCTGAACCAATAATATCTTTTTTTTTTTTTTTTTTTTTTTTTTGGTGGAACTGGGGATTGAACTCAGGCCCTCGTGCTTGCCACAGAAGTGCTTATTCCACTGAGCCATCTCCCCAGCCCCTGAACTATAATACCTTACTATGCATACTGATTTGCAAACTTACTCTTCCCCCTCTTCACTTGGATATTACTCTTTGAAGATGCATTTTTCTAGCAGCTGAAAAATATGCACTTGTGAATTATACATGATTTTCTCTTTTCTAGGCCCCTCCTGATGGACACTCAAGTTATTTCTACTCTTGTCCTCTGTACAAGTGCTTCCTTGTATATGCATGTTCATTATCTCTGTGAGGTTATTTTTGTAAGATGCATCTACATAACATGGATCAAAGGGATGCATGAAGCAGAGCTCTGTTCAGTGTTTAAACTGGAAGTGGGTTATCTGTTGTGAGAATCTGGGGGAGATACAGTAGTTGATTTAAGCCCGGGCCACCATAGCTCCCAGAGACAACTCAGTTCTGCTGTCCGGACTTTCCTATCACCTTGCCCTCAGAGTTGGCCTGGGAGGGCCTGTTGGGGATGGCTATTCATACCCAACTTGGAGCTCTGAGGTGACCAAGGGCTCTTCCAGGCCTTCTTAGCTCATCTGTCACTTTATCATCCTGTGTACCCATGGCTGCCCTTTAGAACAGCTGTATTTGCCTCAATAAATTTTGGCTTGAGTGGCAGGGTCAGAAGGTAGACACCTATAGGAAGAAAAATATGTCCCTCAGGAAACAAAGCCATTGTGTGTGGCATAAGTGAAACTCTCAGGGCAAATACAGGATGCTGTGTTCTCTGCCTGTTCTGTATTCAATCAAAATATTGTCAGCTGTCCAGGTGGGGTGACACTCAGTGCCATTCATCTTGACCTTCATTTTATAAGTTCTTATCGTGTACCCTAGTGGTGCCAAGTCTGTGCTGGGATCTGGACACACAAGTTGCCAAAGCAAGGTCTTGGCTCTCAGGACTCGTAGACAAGAGGGGCAGCAGCCACATCATGAATCAGTGTAGACCCTGAAGAGAGCAGGGGCTAGGACAACATACAGGAACTTTGAAAGCATAGGGGAGCATGGTCACTCTGGCTGGGGGGAACCATGGTCCTGTGTTGGATCCTAAAGATTCAGCGGGAGGGTAAGCTTGAGGTAACACACTTCTTGAGCTCTGATGAACAGGATGCTCTTTAAGCATCCATCTGGTTTTAGGGATTTATGACACTAGCAAACAGCACTGGACAAGTAATCGGCAAACTAGATGGTGCTGGGGCTTAATAAAAGTGAACGCACGCCCACCCCAGGCCTTCCCTTGCGTGATCCTGCTGGGCAAGGACAACAGGCACCTGGTGGGGAAGTCTGGGAAGAAGCTGTGGGAGTGTGGAGACCCTGCCCCTGGGACGCGCACTGCAAGTGCGTGGAGCCCTCTGCAGGGTGAGGCGTTGCTCCTGGAGCCCCAGCACTGGGACAGCAGGGCGATGTAGCTCCTGCAGCAGAGAGTGCAAAGTGGAGTTTTAGCTTAATAGGCAGAATTAACTTTCTCTGTTTCCTTTTTTTAAAGATTCATTGTAATTGAGTGCACATACATTTGCCTCTTCTCCTTAAAAAGTCATTACATTTCCTTTTTTTTTTTTTTTTTTTGCTTTCACACTGTCATTTCAAAGAATTCAACAATTTTTAATCATCAGTGTTAGGAGTTTAGGATAATATTAGTTGAATTTTTCACATTCAGAGGCAAGTTTCAACCTTTAATAGCCACCAAACTTCAATTAATTTATTTCCTTTTTAAGGGCCTAAAGGCAATCTGAATCATTTTTACTGTCATATAACATCCTCAAACAATATTTTATGAGGCTGAGTTTAGTTAGTGGTTAATAGATTCAGGCTTAGTTAAGGCTTGCATACAGGCATCCTCTTGTTCTAGAAATGTCTGTTTATTATCAGTTTAATGTAGATGAAACTACTTATTCACTCTTCAGAAACCCTTTATGACTCCTAATTAAAGTCTTTGTCTGAACACAAAATAATTAATACATGAAATGAAGCCACGGGAAAAAAGCAACTGTGAAATAGTCACTTGGTTGTGTGTTGAGCAGTATTTAATCATTAGAGTAACACTGTGTTTGCACTTTTGGAAGGAAAACAAGGTGCAGACTTCATGTTTATTTAACACTTTGTCTTCTTGGAGGTATGAAATGAGTCCTACGGAGTGCTGCAACAGTAAATCATATGTTCTGAAAATTACTGGGTCTTAAACAGTAGTGTCATTTTAAAACTAAATAGTTTGGTAGTGCTCCGGCATATAAAACTGACCTCTTAGAACAACATCTACTGTTTACACTGAAAGACAAGTAAAGGAAATAAAAACAAGACATAAAATAGAGTGCTGCTAGGATGCCATTTATTCCGGTTTGGTTTTAGCTGGAAACCTGATGCTGCTCAGGGGCCTGACTGTTCAGTGACGCCAGAGAGGGCCCATGTCTGTACCCCATGGTGTGCCCCGTCTCTTCCACCCTGTGAAGGCTTTGCTAAATGGTCTGAGAAGTAGCTGGTCCCTCCATAGGTGCAAATATGTCCATATTAAGTGAGACCTCATTAGTGGGCAGAGAAAGGTAGAGTAAAAATTCACAGCAGGCTCTTTTTGCAGGAATCATAAATAAAGGAGACTGGCTGACCCAGGGGATTAGGCCTAGGAGAAGGAATTTTCACCTTTGGGCTTCAGACTGGACCTTGACAGACACTGAGTTCTTGGGGAGTTTCTGGGAATGAAATGTGGAGGTCTGCGTTAGCATCTCACCAGAGCAATGTAATATGTTGAGGAGGGAGATGGGAGTGGAGTCAGGGGAGCCGAGGAGGCTCTGTCTCATGGTTCCTCACTTGATTCAGGCCCTGGACTAAGGAGACTGGAGCTGAAGAGCAGGGAGGAGTAAAGGAAGAAGGGAGCAGGCCCCGAGCTTTTGTGCCTTTTATGAAATGTGTCTCTCTCTCACTCTGCTCCTGCAGGATGCCCTGGGGCTCTGGACTTTCTTCCTGTCTGCATTCTTGGCTTGCAGTGCACTTCCGGCAGGCACAACCAGTCCTCAGGGCTTTGCAGTGATTCCTGTTGCCTTGACAAAGCCAAGGGCAAATCCCACTGGGCTGCTTCTTCCCATCCCCTTCCCATACTGCATATATATTTTCAAGAAGTTAGAACACATGGAAAAGCAAAAGCTGTCAAATAAGAATTGCCCATAATCCCTTCCCAGTGAGAACCACTGGGTGCATCTTCAGATGAGCTAGCTGCCTGTCCTTTTGAGCCATGTGGTCACTCTGTCTTTTCTGTTCTTCTGATGGGATTTTACAGTTTCTTGACGAGGACACATATTGTCATTATTTTGCCAATTCCTTACTCTTGGAGGCTTGGGTTATTTCCAGCTTTGTGCTTCCTATAGTTGAAAGCCCTTTTCACCCACCAAGAAAGTTCTTCACTCCGTGGATTCTTCTCTGCTGCCTGCAGTGCTCTCTCACTACCATCCTGGCTCGTGCCCAGCGCGGACCCCCCGCGTTCTCTAACTAATCTGCTCGGTGGGCTCCGTGGGACAATGCAGTTTCACAGCCCCTCATCCTGGCAGTGAGCATTGCCTCCCACTAACAGGATACAGGCTGCACATGTGAAATGTAGGAGGCAGGGAGAGACATGAACCACCTTGCATGTGGATCTCAGTCTCTAGAGGGTAAGGAAAGTGGGGCCCCCTACTTACTTGTAATCTCAGGTGGTGGCCCCTATGGTCAGATACTTGGTGTGGAGGAAAGTGTTGCTCATTGTAAGATTGAGGGAGAAAGGTTGTTGAGCAGGTAGTGGTTTAATGGAACCTTTATTTTGGACCAGCAGATACAGGAAGCATGGGAGTGGGAAGATGGGTCTGGAATGAGGGTTCTCCTGGGAAAGGCTGAGACCATGGAGGTACAGGTGCATTTGGCATGTTTTCTGGGAGTAGCACAAAGTGGTGTTGCATTTTATGTGTGGAAGTTCTTAGTTGCTAAGGCAAGCAGGTGACATTGCTTCTGGTTAACATGGTTGGAGCACAGGGAGACTTAGGCAAAAGGTCCAGAAATGAAATGAAATGTTTGGACTTGCAAGGATATATTTTTCCTTGCCTTTCCGTGTCTCCTAAATATGGAATTTTGTGATTTTCTTTGGAGGTCACCGTAAGCTTTTATAGCCTCACATTTGCTGTGGCTGGGGGGTGGCATCGGTCCTGGAGGTCCTGACATTGGCCAAGCCATTTAGAAGGGATGTCCAGAGATGCTTTGGCATGGGCCTGTGCTTTTGCCCGCTGCCCTCCTACAAAAAGGTGAAGGTGTCCTCGTTCACACAGACAAAGCTCAACTTAGCTAAGCACCTCTTCTTAGAGAGACTTCTTAGGCTGACTTTCAGTGTGAACTGTTTTTTTGTCTAGGTCCTCCACTTTGCAAGGACAATAGGAACTCTAAAGGCTGAGTGTGGTTCTGACACAGATGTCTAGGAAGCCCAAAGGGGCTTCTTTCAGTGTTTATTAAACCTCTGATGAACAGACCATTGTATGTCTAATTATTAATCTTTGAGAAACTTGACCCTTCAATTAACTGAGTAATAATTGCATTGTGGACCATCAGAAACCCTGCATTATTAATGAGCACTTAGGGTCAATATTCCTTTGCTTCACTTTACTGTCTATGATATTTATCACTTGTAATATGACTTCTTGGTTAATTATACAGAATCATGCAGCATTCACTTTTGATTAATGTGGAAAGTTCATACATACTTTGTTAAAAAACATTTATTATGTGTGATGTAGTATAATAAGCCTTTTTCCCTGAGCTTTGTCCTATGTACATATGTTTTCAATATTTAGGAATGTTTCCCATGCAGAGGAACTTCCTAATACACGAAATTGAGAAAATTTAATAAATCATGTTAGCCACCTGCGCGATGTGTGTTTTTTACTGTGATACGATCTTCTGGTGGGAAGGTTGGGGTCATAACTTATGCAAGATGATAAACGCATTTTAAGTTGAGGGAACTGCTGTGAAATCATATTCCAGGCATCCCTTTATTGCACAGGGGACAGCGAGGGGTATTGGAAGGAGTATATTCTCCTCGTCGCAAGACTTGGGCCATAATTAGCTGATTGACCTTGGGCAACTTACTCTGTATCTCGTCATCTCATAAATTAATCTGTATTCATTGATTAATACCTCCCTAGCCTCCTGTACAGAGTGAGTTTGAGGATCAAAGACTGCAGTGACTGTGAGAGAGCTTTGTGCAGAGAAATATGCCCATTAGGTTGTTGTGTTCATTTTGGGTGGAATTCCCTCCAATTCTTCTTGTAGCAGAGGCATTATCACTTGTCATTTCTGGGCAGAGGTTGTTTTCAGTTGAGAAAGCCAGCTTGGGAATGAATTTTTTGTGGCATAAATAATCCAGAGAGCTACTTCCTTCCAGGAAGGAAGCAGAAAAACAATTTATTGCATGAAGTAGGCTAGTTTGTGTCCCCTCCCCAAATTAATATGGGGACGTTCTCACCTCCAGTACCTCACAATACAGTTGCATTTGAATTTTCATTCAATAGGAAATTGAGGTAAGTGAGAGTGGTTCGAGAGGGCCCTAGTTCAGCCTGACTGGTGTTTTTATAGGAGGAGAGTAGGGCAGAGAAACATAGAGGGAAGACCATGTGAGGACATCGAAGAGGAGACCTGCAAGCCAAGGAGAGGTCAATCATATGCACTGACTTACAGCCTCCAGAACTGTGACACAGTAGGTCACTGTTGCTTAAGTCATTAGCTGCTGGCATTCACTAGCCTGAGCTGACTAATACAGTACATAGTATTGGGAATGATCTAAGAGATGCCCTACCAGGTACCTACTCTGAAGCCTGCATGTGGATAGCCTTGTTTGGCTTCCTGACACAGTAAAGGCTGTGGTCAATAGGAAGCCGGGAGGAACCAATCCTTTTAGGGGAAGGGTGCAGGAGACTGTTCACAGGGTTCTCCTGAATATCTGGTGCATGCAGGATGAGGGGAGGGGAGAAGCCTGAGACCACTTTCCATAATGCCACTCCTCACAAAGGGCTTTGATCCTCTGCTATACTCCTGGATGAAACTCGGAGGATGGGGTCACTATGCACAGCATTTGGGGGAATGGTCTGAGGCTGTCCCCAGAGAGTGAAGCTGGGCTCAGTATCAAGCACTTTCTGGTTGCTTTTCTGATCCTGAGGCCCAGAGTGCTTATGAGTAGAGGTCTGAGCATGCTCCTTTCTGCAGTGTCCAGTGCTCTCAGGTCTACATACTATGTTGAATCTTGACCAGTAGTAACCGCAAAAGGCTGTCCAGACTCTATCCTGACCTGCAAGATGGGGGCTGGTAGTGAAATACTGGCAGCTGTGGTGAGTGGGCACCTTTCAGGCAAAGAGGCCGTTGGCAGGTCCCTGAGCACTATTCTTACATTGCTAATGGTGGATGGATATACCTGATTTATTTTCTCCATCTTTGGAAAGGCAGCGCTACTTGGTACATTCGTGTTCCAGAAGAAGGCATAAGTGAAGATGGAAAGGTACAATTTTTAAGACTTCTGTGACAAAAGGAACATTCCAGAGTATCAAGCCCTAATGTCCTTTTCATACAGAGAAAGGAAGAGCTCACAAGTGACCTCCTCTTGGCCACCTGCAAAGAGATTACCTACTTCAAAGACTTGGAGAGAGCCCAGTAACTTGTAGGAGAAGCAGGCAAGGTGATTTTTTTTCATATTATTATTATTTTTTTAAATTCATTTTTTATTTTATTGAAGTACAAATATCAATGACACAGTTTTAAGACACCTTGACAATTAAGAATACTTTAGTATATTTTCTTCCAGGCCTTTCCCAACATCTTTTAAAAATAGAATATTGAGATCTTAACCATATGTAGAATTCTGTTTCTTACTATTTTCAGCCAACATTTTAGCATAGTCATGGCCCCCCTCATGCTATCCAGTCTCCATATATATATATTTATTTTTAAATATATATATATATATATATATATATATATATATATATAGCTGTAAAATGCTTACTTTGCAATTTTAACATAGGGAGAGTTTTAAAATAGGTGTATAGTCATGGTAAAAAAGCAACATTCACTTTATGTTTCAGGTGTATTTACTTATTTAAATTGTTAAGGCTGGGGATACAGCTTGACAGCATAGCAGCTGCCTGCCAAGTGCAAGGTGCCGAATTCAATTCCTGATTTTATATATATATATATTATCTATTAATCTGCTTCTAATAAATAAAAGAGAAAATTAAAAAAAAAAGACACCTTGACAAGACAGATTCAATAAATTAATACATTGCAAACTGTTTTCATAATGTTTTGGTATATTACAAGTTGCATACATGGTATTATACTTACAAACATTATTATATCAGATGTCTCATAAGTAAATTAAGAGAGTGTAGCTGTTTACTTATCTTATTTTTTATACCTGAATTATATCACAGATTCAATAATTAATACTTTCTACCTTGTTATTTTCCTAGTGGTTGTCCATAGTACTAGAAGCCGACATAATATCCTGTCCAACCACCATTAGTGCAAATCTTGCCTCTCATAGAATTATGTAGAAGCACGGCGTTATCTATCCCAACTGTACTGTCCATACACACACATCATGATTCTTTCTTTCTATACCCCTTCCTTTGTCTAGACCTGTCAAAGATGGGCACTCCATTGTCATTCAACCAATTTAGGTGCCTGAACTCGGTGACACAATCCAACACAGTGCAGTATTCCACAACAATAGTGAGTTATCTGAAGAAGGTGTCGACCATAGCCATTTACAGCTCAACTTATTATTATGGCCCCGCAATGTATACCTCATTTTTATACTTTTGGCTGGCCTTAGACACAAGAGGCATGGTGTAGACTGTAAAGATCTATGGAATTTGTGGCTTTGTCAAACAGTCTGGGATGAAGTAAGTTACAGGATTAGAAGTAACATTGTGTGTTCACCTAGAAAGACTCACTTGGTTTGTGGAAAGAAGTGGGAATCCCGAGCAATGGAGAATGATCAGTGTCACATGTGCTGACAGAGGAGCATAGTGTGTACGGGCTGAGCATTCCCAGGTATGCCCTGCCTAGTGCTTGGTACAGAGGACCCCAGGGACTATCTTAGAAAGAGGAGTCTATTTTTTTGCATGTCGCCTTTTCTTGGACAAGGAAGCAGTTGACCTTAGAGTCCCTCATGGAGGGAGCCCTGCACTGCTCCTGCAGTCCAGCCCAGCCTGTCTGCCATTCTCCTTACTTCCCCTGGGCTGGGGTCCAGTTTTCTTATAAATGATGCTCAACTTCTTTTCTTCAGGTAGCTCAGCCTCCAATCTGGGGCCCAAAGGCCAACGACTAATTTCCTGAGCCACCCAGCCCTAAAACATTCTGTTATTTAAAACACCTTTTGACAAATTATCTGTCAACAATAGATGGAGGTAACATTTCTTTTGATCAATAAAATAAATATTGAGGTTATGTGCTAAATACTGTCTATATTTCTAAAGACTGTTACAGACATTAGTCTTCATGCAAAGCCAACCCATCTGCTTTAACAAATTTTAGCAGAGCTATTTTAATTTTCATTCATAATATATGATGGGTTTGTACAAATTTCCTCCATGTGTGAAACCTATTTAATGTTAACATTCTCAAGTTGGAGTTGGTTATAAATAATGTACTTAGAGATATGAAATCATACAAATTATTTTTTTGTATTGCACCTTTCTGACCAACAGTTATGTTTTTAGTTTTTATACAAAGTTGTGCATAATTTAGACCCAGCTTGCTTGTGTTCAAGGGAAAGGTTTCTTTGTCCTCCTTTATGTAAATTAAAAACCTTTAGCCAATTTGTGGCTAACAAAAGAGCTTGAAGACAACATTTATTTTGTATGTACATTAATGGGCACTTCTATTTTTTTTCCTGGAGGCCAGAATCCACTTTGAAATTCATGTTTGATAAATTCCCTGGCTTTCTGAGTAATTTAACTGTCTATAGGGCTGTTGATCCTCTGAGTGTATCATTGAACCTCAGGGACTTGTGCACCATTTCTGCATATCCAAGTTCAAATATATGCTCAAGATTGGTTTAAATTTTAAGTTGTTGATCTTATTTCTGATAGATTTGTTAGCTTATCCTCCATTTCATTTCTAAAACCTGCTCCTAATCCTCAAATACTCTCTTCTTAAACACCATCTTTACTAAATTCACTGATTGTGTTAGTGAAATGTATGTTGAACAATCACTTTGGAAGCTTGCTGCCGCACAAATATTGTTAGTACCATCTCTCCAAGACACAGAGTCTGCTAACCTGGCTGTCAATTATCACCTGCCTTAAAATTTGCTCTTACTCTTAGATGGGCCATCAGCTCTCAAGTCTGTTACAGGATTTCTTTAAAATTTTCACAAGCTTTAGTAGATCTTTACTAATTTTAAACCTATCAATTATGCAAAAAATACAATCCTAGTCTATTTTATTTATTTATTTATTCTTATTTATTTATTTATTTATTTATTTATTTATTTTTGGTGCAACTGGGGATTGAACTCAGGCCCTTGTGCTTGCCAAGGAAGCAAATCCTAGTCTATTGAAAACACCTTGGTGATGTTATTCTTAGAAATTTTAACACTTTGTTGATATCACAAATGACCTTTCAAAGTAGAATTAACTCATTGTTATCAATAAAAATATATACTTACCTTTTCCTTTCCAGAAAATGTAAAAAGTGGGTAATGAATGAAAAAATAAGTTGTTCTACAAACATGGAATCAAAGAGTTTGCTATTTTCCTAAACTATGCTCTCACAGGCATGTCAAGATTTCCAGAGCACTAGGTGGATACATACTTGTTGAAGTGATGACCTGCTTAGTGATCTGGAGTTGTGATTTACATGTGAAGATGAAGAGACTGGATTGGGTAGTTAGTGGCCTGGGGGCTTAAGGAAGAGAGGGCACTTGTGTTTTTTGAGTGATATTTGTTTTCCCACAAACTGGGATGAGTCCATCCTAAAAGCAACATTTCCAATGAAATGCGTTGGAGTTCAGATCACAGTGCCGCCATTTTTTTCTCCCCTTCTCTCTCATTCACTGACCCACTGGAGTGTCCCTCTGAGGGTCATTTATGTAGGTCCACTCTATGCCCTGCTCTGATTCTTCTCAGCTCATTGCTTCTCATAAGGCAGCTCAGAAGTTTGAGACCTTTCTTCCTTTTTTTTTTCTTTTCCATAAGAAAATGAGTCTAAAAGAAAAAAAAAAAATTCCTTGTGTGTGGTCTGTGCTCAGCAAGACTTAGGAACTTCCTCTCTTCAGTTTTCAGGTCCAACTGGACCTGCAGTGCCAGAATTTAAATTCACAGTCTCTGGGGCAACATTTTAATAGAGTTTTTGCTGGTGTTAAAGCTTAACTCTGGTGTTATATTCATACTCTACCATGGAGGTTTAACCACCCAATTTTATTAGCAGCAAAATAAAAGTATCAGGAAAATGAAATCTCAGTGTTTGTGTCATGGGAGGGAGCAGTCTTACCCCCTTTTCCCAGCGGTAATTTATATCTTCTTGGATCATGGTGCACGTAAACTTGGAGAGCAGTAAAAAAAAAAGCCATTTGAGAACATTTCTGACTTAAATGAATTATGTGTAGGAAAAGAATACCCAGTCCGTATTATCTTTGCCTTTTAAGGAAATAAAGCTTTGATAGCAGGAGTATTTGATACCATTATGTACCCTGGACAAAGATTACTTTATAGGCTAAATTAATAGATTTGGAATATGGAAATGAGAAAAATGAATCTGTCTTATTTTAAAATTTCTTTTCCAATTATTTCTATTCTACGCTTTTTAGAGCTTTCAGAAGAGTTTTGAGCCCTGTGCTCTCCAAGGGTGAGACCTCTTGCTACAGTGGACGCTGCACTTTATGGACTGTGGTTCTACCAAGCCTAAAGACAAGACTGCTCCTGTCTGGACCACTTACATTTTCATCGTGTTGGATTCAAGATGTGAAAAGGAAATTAAATTGCAGTTGGGACTCTCTAGTGGAGTTGAGTGTGATCGGCTCCACGGCTGAAGACTGGTCAGGGCATAATTTCTCATTTTAAACAGAGATCCCTGGACTTAGACTGAATGCTCTGGCCCTGGGTCTGTCACTAAGTTTCCTAAGTCATTTCAAGTTTGGTGACAGTTCCTTTTGTCCATGATGTGGCGATAATGATGCTCATGCCCTAATTCTGTAAGGAGAATTCACCGAGATAATGGGAGAGAATGTGCTTAAAAAAAGATGAAATGTCCTGTGCAGTCTGGCCTCCCAGAAGTGCATATCACTGGGTATTTCCCATCTGTTCCCAGGGCTTCTTGTCCCAGGGTTGCAAGAAAGATTGGTAGAAGTAACAGTTACCTAAACTGATAGCATAGCAGATACCTAATTAAACTTGGCTTTCAGATAATCCAAAACTACCTTCAGTTACAAGTATATCCTGTCACTGCATGAGATACACTCATACTACAATTAGTTGCTGTTTTTCTGAGTTGCATATTTAACTGGGCATAGCTGTATTGTTATGACTAGCATTTTTATTTTTGGCTCTAGCACTGCTTATCATCTCTGCTCTGGTGCTCCTACAGGATCATGGCACAGGATGACGTGTCACCTGCAGTTAGAAGACAGACGTCCAGCCGCGAATAGTGGTGTCCATGTGAGCATGCTGACTTCTCCTTGGTGCCTAAGGTAGCTACTAGTGCTAACCAACAGCTTTCACCACTCTAAATGGACATCAGAGCTGAATATACAAAGCTGTTTTTAGGCTACCAAAATCTGGGGAGGCTGGGAAGCCTTGGGCCTGGTAGTATTTCTTTGTCCCTCACTTAGGGGAGCACTATAACAGAAGTGACCTTTGTGTTTATGAAGAGGAGTTAGGTGCAGCAATGTGATTGTCATGTTCTGATTATTCCTCAGTGAAAAATATCAATAGATTTTAGTTCCCCCATTTGAACATTTTTAATGTCTTTCATTCCTTCATATATATTAACACCAAAAATTATTTTCCCCCCACAGGATTTTCCTGTTGGCGGCAGGAACCAGGATTCTAGATTCCCATTCAGAGTAGTCACTGAAGTCGCTAGGCTTTTAGGTCTTTGAAGAGAGCATAGGGCTTGTGACCCAAGCCCCTAGAAAGACAAGTCTGAGCCCTCTGTCACAGTGGCACTGGACCACATTATGGATGTAATATGGTGGTAAGAAACTTGTGGCTCATGAGAGAAAGCTCTGGCTGGGTACCGGGAGAGGTTGATCCACTTAGCAGCCAGACAAGGAAGATGGTAGCTTCTGGGGCCACAGCTGGGGGCTGAGTGCTTCCCAGCTGTGGGTCCTTCCCTTTCCCATCACCCTGAAGTAATCCATAGCCTTTTCCAAGCTTCCTGTAGGAGCAGAGGCAACTTGCATAGTTCCCTTCTTTCCTCTCCATGAAACTTGGGTTTTCTCTGCCATTCTGGGCACTTTCATTTTGAGGGAGAGAAACACTCATTCTGCCTTCTCACAATCACAGTCATCTCTCTTGTTGAGCGGTGAGTGCTTTCGTCCATCCAGCAGGATCCTCTGGCCTCGCATCCTCCTTGCCTCTTCTCAGCTGTGCTTGGCCTTCTGATGCTTGGAGCTTCCTGATGTCCTGAGGAAGCTGTTCCTAAGGTCTCCCTTGGGTCCTCTGGAGCACCTGCTGCTGCCTTGTGCCTTCTCCATCTACTTCCCGTTCTTTGTTTTCCACCGCTGCAGCAGTCCTTTCTTGATAGCATGCACTTTTTTTTTTCTTTACTTAATTTTGTCTTATACACATTGAGAGTGAAGGTTTCCTCTTACCCACCTCAGTGATGGATGGAGAAGAATATCACTCCAACTGATGGAGATAGCGATTAGGGCTGCACCATACAGAAGCCAAGTTAGCCAGTCAAAGTAGGTGTGGAGAGTATACTAAGAGGCTTTTGATTAATCTTCACAATGTGAGGCTTTGTGGCACTGAGTTTTGTGTGTCGTGAAGTTGGAGGAGGAGGAAGTAGCAAGGGTTACAGCAGGTTTTATGTTTTAGCTTTTGTTGACTTAGTGGCCTACTCTTTCGTAAACTGAAATAAGAGCATTGTGTGTGTGTGTGTGTGTGTGTGTGTGTTTTGTGTAGAATTTGGGATCAGAATTTTAGGAGCTGAGCCAAAAAAGATTCAAGAGTAGAATTTTAGTCAAAATGTCTGTAGTTATGAAAATAAAATAGTGGAAGGAGCTCTTCTACCCCAGATAGGTGTCGGTTAGCACTGGAAAGCACCAGCCAATCAATTCTTTCACTGTTTGTGCAGAGAAAGATCCTAATTTAACAAAATGTTAATAGCAAATGATTAGATATAAGAAACACTTGTTTCTTGTAACAAATGACTCATTTGTTCTTATGTTAAAAACATAGTCTTTTTAAAACCTGTCGTCAGCTTCACATTTCTTTATTGTGTCACTTAGGAATTAGTTTTATTCCAACCTTCAGTCTAGCTTAAATCCTCATAGCAGCAACTCGAGCAGTCTGAAAGCACTATTACGAAATGTGGGTAAGCACACTAAGATGTCCTTGCCTATTGTTTTGAGTTCCTGTTTTAAAACTAAGGAGCCTGAGTTGGATAATTTTGTCGGTGAAAAGCGATTTTACATATATGAGTTGGAATAAACACACAGGCATAATGAAATCACAGCTCCATTTGATGGAGAGGGATGTGTTGCTGTGCAAACGGCACACTTTTATCTGAAGAAGCTGCAGGATCTGTTTTTCTGTTATTGTAAGTATATCTTAAACATCTCATTTTTTTATCTTTTATCTGAAGAAGCTGCAGGATCTGTTTTTCTGTTATTGTAAGTATATCTTAAACATCTCATTTTTTCTCACCAAGGTTAATTTTACAGATGCCTTATATGAAATATAGTTGCAAACTACAATTGATAGCAAAAAGTGAATAATATTTCATGGCAACTGGCTTTTGCTTATGTTTTTGGCTGCATTTACTGGTTATAAAGAAGTTGGATTTTTCTTTGTTACATTCCCTCTGTGATGAAAGGTTTGGTAAATACACACATGTTACATTTTCACTAATCTATTTATCAAGGTTGAGTCCAGATGAATTATCTAGAAGCAGATTAAGCAAATTACTCACCCTCTCATTTTGTAGTGCTCTGTGTTTCCTTTTTTGTTTCAGGATGTAAAAATCCCAGCATACAAAGGCAGGCCATCCACTGGTTCCAGGTCTTCATGTACCTCACCCCTTTTTAGAAGAAGGGGTTCAGAGAGCAGCACCATTTGCCACAAGATGGAGCTCTGTAGATGACTTTTTGTGAGCCTGTCTGAGTAAGAATGTAATTCTCTGGGACAGCTGGGGTGCATGAAGTGCCCCATTATTCTTCAACTTTTTCTTATGTATGGTCTCTGTCAGGGCTCCTGGCTGAATCAGTTAACATGGTTTCCATACAGAAACTCATGCAAAATTTCCCACGCAAAACCAGTGCTCTAAAAACACCATGGAACCCACCGCTTTTGGTGGGTTCGTGTGCGTTTTCACCTCAAAACTTACTTCCTCTGGGAGATTTAATTAGGAGCAAGCAACAGCTTGGACTTTTCCAAAGACTAATATATCTTTATTTTTGGTTGAATACTTAGAGCAAGAGGAATGTTCCTTGGAACTCATTTTTCTCGGCAAGACATTTTGGGCGTTGGAGTCGAAAAAGGAGTGAAGTTTCTTTGTCTGAACCTGAGCTCTGCTTGGGTTTGGGAAGCTGAATGCTTGTTCCTGCAGACCCCATTAGCTCTCAGTTTGCCCTTCCACGTCATCTGTTATCTGAACAACATCTCACGCAGTAGCATCTTCTGTATTCCACACCTGAGGGCAAGGAGGAGTCTTTAGCTGGTTGTGGGCTGACCTAGGCATGATCTTGCACGGCTGCGTGCAGGACCTGGTGATGCAACTCATGCTGGAAGAGTGCAGCTTTACTCCTGATAACCACAGGAATAAACACCTTCACAAGGCCAGGGGGAAGCAGGTGCCAGGCGCTGCCCTTCTAGACCAGGCTTTGAGAACAGAGAAACTTCACTTTTCATCCTTCTTTATGAGGGCAAGAGTGGGGGAGGCCTTCCACAGTGCATTGTTGCTATCCCTCAGGGGTAAATTTTTAGCTGCAGAATTTATGAGTTGCACATTTATTTGATTTGGCTTTTGGTTAATTTTTTTTCTCCTCTTGTCAACCTGACAATATGAGGGCAGACGGATGCAGTCCCTGTAGAAGAGGCAGTAAACGGTGCTCTTGGAGGCTGCTTTATAGAGGCCTTCCAGGCTGCCCTCCTGCTCCCCTCCTGCTCCCTTTCTCTCTTCTTCCCTTCCTCCCTGCCCTTCTCTATTGCCTGTTCAGCAAGGCTCATGGAACCAGAACATTCCTCTCTAAATAAATAAATCCTGAAATAAATATGGATGTGAGTCTCATTAACATTACCTGTCAAATCCCTAAGCATGGCACCCCCAAATGGCCCCCTGAGTCACCCAGTAATTTCTGGAAGGCACATAAAAAAAGACGATCAGTGGGTATATTTGTGGAAATCATTAGCGGGGTGGGGGAAGATATGCTTATAAGTCAATAATTCTTTTTGACGTGACCTTAGCACTGGTTGTGTGATGACTCTCATTAATGGAGGAAAAGACATATGGCCCGAGTTTTATGACAGATGTCAGGAATCCTGGAAGGTGGCACAAGGAAGATCTTGGTTATTTTTTTCCTCCTAACTGACATGGATGTATGGGACATTTTGTCAACTTAATGACCGTTTCCTTTGGTTCTGATCATGCCGTGGCAGGAGGATATAGTGACCCACTTTCAAAGGGTGGTAAATATCATTGAAGGCAAAATTTATGTTAGAAAAGGTCCAATAAACAGTTACTCAACCTGAATTCTTAGAATCGTATAGTGTGGATTTATTCCACATTGCCCATGCAGTGTGTTAATCTGAGTTTGAAAGTCAGTAAGGGTAGATTCATATTTAACTCTCATCAAATTTCTATAGCTCATGTTGTTTACTCTGGAGGTGGTAGAGTTAGTGGCTTACTTCCAAAGAATTTTTTGCTGTTTTCTTTTGTTGTTGCTGTTTACCTCAATGCAGCCTATCATTGGAATCAAGAGAAAGCAAATTGCCAAAGGGTAGTGTGACAGGCTGGATTGTGAGCCAGCTCTTTGTTGCTTTTTGAAGGAGTACTGACAAGAGATATGGGGCAGAAATTGCATCAGCAAAAGAGCTGAGTGCAGGTTATGAGTGGGCGGGTTTAGAGGCTGTGATTGGGAGAGCATAACGCAGAGGCCTAACTACACCGCTTGATGGGGGGGTCGGGGGGTGAGGTTGGGGTAGGATATGGAGAAGATCTGAGGTCCAGTGCAGCATTCAGCGACCATTTATTAGTCTTGCAAGGGGCTTGCAGGTACTTGGACTGTACTAGAAAAGAACATTTGTAAGTCAGGTCATGAGCACACAGGAAGCGCTCTGTGGGGGTACATAGTGTATGTGTGTGTGCACGCGCGCGCGCACACACACACACACACACACACACGCATGCAGGTGCATGCATGCACCCGAAGTATCTAGCTTTCTGGCCCTTGCCTTGCCTTATAAGTCAAGAGGAATCTTAGCAACACCAAGTCTTGATCTTTCCCTCCCTCTCCTTTCTCTTCTGTCTCCAATGAAGCAGTTCCAGCTGCTTTCCTCCTGGATAGAGCTGCAGTTGTCGAAGTGATTGTGGCCAATATTTCATTAAGAGCAGTGTTTGAGAACTTTTGACTTTTTGGCTGACAGATGCCTTCACCGACTTGCAGAGCAGGCTGAAGACAACTGTAAGGGATGACCCCTGGGAGCTTCCCTTCCTTTCTTCATTGAAAGCTCCTTCTCCATTCTCAGTCTGCTTGCCTATTTGCAAGTGAGTGTTCCTTTTAGCTA
This sequence comes from Ctenomys sociabilis, assembly GCA_004027165.1. Taxonomy (NCBI): domain Eukaryota; kingdom Metazoa; phylum Chordata; class Mammalia; order Rodentia; family Ctenomyidae; genus Ctenomys; species Ctenomys sociabilis. Next base: position 23,000 of record PVKA01017707.1, read on the forward strand.
CTTATCTTATACTTCTACCTCCTGGAGGCTTTATTCTTTGTCTTTTTTCCCTACCTTCACCTTGTACATTTCACTTTCTTCTCTCATTGTTTCAATTCTTGCCATCTCCTGATTTCAGTTACACTAGGGAGAATGAATAATAGACTCAGGTTTTGGACCCCTGAGAGGGAGGTCTGGAGAGGTGGCAGCAAAAAGAATTTTATGCTTGTAGAAAGTTGACCAGATGCCACTCACCCAGGCTGGAACCAATAGCTCAGTGCCACAGCAGGTTGAGTCATCAGATGTTTCTTTCCTATTTTACAGAGGAGCTGGATGGAATAGAAATTTTTTAGTTCACTTTGAACCTCTTTTGAGTTTCTCAGAGTTTGTTGGGGTTTTCACAATTGCCCTCAGATTGGGGTACAAGAATGACATTCCTTACCAATTAACAGTCCATTCGTGTCTTACCACAAGGATTCTACTTTCATAGTCCAATGTTACCTGGGCTGGTTGGAATCTCAGCTAAAACTCCACATTGTTTGTGTCATTTGAATATGTTGACTACAAGTCATACAGAAGTCAAAATTAGAAAATGCCAATTAATTTTTTTTTTTGTAATTTTAGGAGGGCTCCCATTTCTAGAAAGTTCCCATTTCACTTTTTACTTGGTAATTTAGTGCAATTCAGTTTTCCCCCAAAAGAACAACTCCTGTTTCTTTTAAGTGAATTAATTACTTAAGGAATTTTTTGATGAAAATCTTCTAAGAAGTAGCAACAGATTCACGTCAAATCGACACAATTTCTCTCTTATTATTAGAAACAATTTCTGGCCCCTGCTGTGTGGGCTATTTTCTCTGGCTCTCTCCAGGTTGATGTGCACATTTAGCACCCTATACATTTAGCATCCTATACATTTGCAGTGCAGACTAGCTCAGCAAGCTGCTTTGTTCACTGCTTAATTATGTTATTTTACTGTTCCTGAAAACCTGACACCAGGCAAATTTACATTACTGTGCTTCTAATTAGCCAATAATCCTTGAGGATTTGGATGATATATACCCAAAGTAATTTCCTTTTCCACTGAATTTGAATTTCCTTGCATCAGGTTAAGAAGATGGGGCCATGACAGGCGGCTTGGTGATGACAGCCCTCAACAGGTCTGCCTCTGGAGTCACCCTGCGCTGAAAGCCACGTAATGATTTCAGCAACATCATAAAGCGCATCATAGGAAATCAATAAATAAACCATGTTGTTGGCTAAGATGAGCTTAGTTGTTCATCAGATGGGAAAAATGTCTTCTAGATGTTTATTCTAGTTTTTAAATTAAGTCAACTGTGCATTTCTTTGCCTGTAATCTATACCCCACCATATCTACCTTACTTACATTTTTGGTTGGAAACAGGCCCGTGGCACCTGGTGGAGGACCCACACACAGGTAGTCAATGGGCATCTTGCACTTCTGTGTTCTCTGCAGAGCCTGGCTCTGAATCCTCCATATGATGTTCTCCCACAGCCTCTGGCAGCCTCCTTTTCACTCACTGCTTACAGTTGCTTCCAAACTGCTAACTGGTTTTTCCTACTTTTCTCTCCTAATAGGACTCTGTTTTGTCTTGCTCTCCTTTGGCCCTGTGCTTTGGAGATCGCACAGTACATTTTGTGGCCCCAGGGTAGGCCAGGAGTCATGAAAGGCAGTGCCTTTGAAAAACTATTTGGCTCATCATGTAGCTAATTACAAATTCTTTCTGTGTCATAGACAACACACAGGAAAGTGGATAGGTGTTACATCTACACTCAAATTTCAATTAAAAAATGTTACTTAATGGATTTTGTTAATTTCAGTTTGAAATGTAGGGACTAAACCAATCATTGCTTCATTCTCCTAGCTAGTGATTGGTTTAGGCAGAAACATATGATACAATTCTGGCCAATGTAAGAAGGGCTCCTATAGAAGATGCGAATGACTAAGGAAGAGAGAAGGAAAGCAACTTTCCCTTCACCCCTAAATATTCTGCTGCCCGGCTGAGACTTGTGCAACTGAGATAGGTCAGGAGAGGGGACCAGCTTCAGGTGGCAGAGGCAAGAGGTTTGTGGCCTGGCTTTTTGCGCATGTCCATGAATCAGTGCTCTGAACCAGTTCAGAAATTCTCATGAGATAACATTTCTTAAGGGATAAAATTGTTTAAGTCAGTTCTATTGGAATTTTTCTGTTGCTTGCAGTCAAGAGCTTTCTAATACACTTCTTTGCAGTGTCTAGGAATCAAATAATATTAGCTGGGGTCTGTGGTAACTGATGTCAATGGATCAGGGTCACATTTCAATTAAAAGAATGAGATGAACTTGGAACCCTTTTTGTGATGTTAAATTGATTGAACATTTGTGGCTTTAGTGGCCCATGGGATTGGTTTGGGGACCTGATTTAGCAGACCACTAGAATTTGTGATTTGACCTCTGTGGTTTTGGCTATTTGTAGGTGAGCTGGAAGGTCTATGACACACAGTCATGTGTAATTTTGCTGAGTCTTGTATCTGGATTTTGTATGCCATGAAGTGGGTTTTATATGCTGTGAATATTTAACCATGAGCCTAGATATCACATAACAGCTTTATGACAGGATTTTGTGGTTCTCCTTTTGTCTTTGTGGACTCATTAACTCTTGAAAAATGACTCAACCTAATTTTTTTATGAAAAAGTATGGTCTAGCCATGCCCCTCCCATGCGCCCCTATCTCTTAATGCTGAAACAGAAGAGAAAGCCAAAAAAAAAAAACAAAAAAAAAAAATGGGGACTGAGAGCTGAGAGCCAGGAAATGGACCTATGGATAAAGTCAAAAGTAAAATGCTGGTTAGAAGCCCAGATCTAGCTCAATGATGAGGCCTCAGAGGAGCTATGGCAATAAGTGAAAGTGACATTTGAAATTCTGACATCCATGCTTTGGCCCAGGTAGGCAGCTTGCCAATGAGGGCTGACCATGGGTAAAAGTTGGATGAGTACACTATATGCAAGGTGCATGGGCCATAAGCTTGTTGGAAATTCCATCCCCCAATGCCCCTGATGGGAGTTTGCATAGGGATCAGGACAGTTTCCCTATGCTTGTCAAGGGTCTTCAGTACTTCCTGTATATGAGTACTCTGTAAATAGGAGGCTGGAGAAGTAGCTCTGCTTTATAAGAGATGGAAGTCACTTATTGTTAGGAATGGTTTACATAGATTGGGGTGGACTTTCTGTGAAGTTGTCTGTGGTTCAGCTTTGCTCAGGCATAGTGTTTGGAGTCTAGCAATTGCCATGGAATTATTTAATTAAACACTTGTTGGGGGGCTTCTGTTGAGCCATAGAAATCAAAAATGGAAGAAAGCAAAAGTGAATCTTTTGGTGATATGTAGGTGGAAATTGAGAGTGTGAACTAAATACTTGAGCTGTGGTCCTGGTCACATGCCTTGAATGTATGGTTTCACTTGCCTTAGAGGCTCACTTTTGCTCGGAGCCAAAGGCTTAGTATCACTTCGTGACTGTAGTCCTCTGTGGATTCAGCCCCTGAGTTAGGGCTAAGTCTCCAAGTAGAAGGTGCAAGAGTGAGGTGTATGGCTCTCTCTGGGATGGTCCATGATCACGACTGCCTTGTTTGTAAATTTAGCTATAATTCAGGAGGGTCCATTTGTATGTCCTTTATGGTATATGACAGGAAAGATAGAGAGGGAACTGCTGCTGGGAGAATCATGGAAAAGGGATTTATGGAAGAATCCAGAGGAGATGCTCTCAAGAGATCTTGGGATGGATAATCTTAAAGATTCTTGAAATAAGTAGAGAGTTTTTGTACTCTTGTCTGTCAGAGATAAGAGATGGTTTCAAATACAAATTTTTGGTGTTTTCTGTGGTTTGAAAATGGCTTGTCCCCTTGAAACCCATGTGTAAATGTGACTGTCACTGAGGAAGACAGAGCCTTTACCGACTTAATAAATTTCTCAAGGGACATGGGTTCACACTAGTGGTAGTATGATCCTGATTTTGAGAGACTTGTTTAGTTAACTTGAGAATGGGTTGTTAGGAATTGAGGTCACTCCTTGTGTTTTGCTTCTTCTTCCTTTCCCTCAAGTGCCCACTCTTTCTCTTGTGTTCTACCATGTTATGAAGCAGCACAAGGCACTCACCAGATGTGGGCACCCACTTTGGACTACCAGTTTCCAAAACCATGAGCCAAAATAAAATTCCTTCCTTTATAAATTACTTTGTCTTAGGTATTTTGCTATGGCAACAGAAAGCTAATGGAATTAATACATCAATCACCTGTGGTGACTTCAGAATTTTAGATCTGGAATTTATCTATTGCACATCAGCAACACACAATATTTGTGTTTTTGTCCTCAAGTCAAAGTCAACTAGGGATAGGTTATTTGATTTTGAATAAAAAGATTAGCAGAAGCAAATCTGTTTTCTGAAGAATCCAGTCAGCTCCCCAAAGCATAGATTCCTCAGTATACCTGCAGGCTCTTGAGAATGTTTATGTCTTGTTAGGCCAAAAGCCAAGAAGTTGTACCATGATATGCTTTTTGTATTTTCCTCCTTCTGTGAGGGCTGCTCATGGGAAGTGGTCAGCGGCAGGGGTCTCTTTCAATAAGCCCAGATGCCAATAATTTGAGGTTTGTAGAAAAAAGTTTTCTTTGATGTCTGTATTTTGAAATTGCCATGAAAACCCAGGATACCCCCTTGAGGTGTTACTTATTCTATAAAATAATTTGCTTTGGGGAATCTTATTTCATTTATTCATCTTTCAAAACCAAATTGCCAGAATCTAGAGGAGATAACAGTCGAACATAAAATGTTTTAGAAGGATTTCAACTGAAACTAGAGACACATATAAAAAAAAATAAGTGAAAAGTGTGAAGGAGTTATATTTTTAAAGCTTAAATCATCAGGATTCACAGTATGGTTTCAATTTGTCTTCTGCTTGGCCTTAAAGAAAATCATCAATGCCAAGATGCCTTCTTTCCAGGATGAAATGATAAATTTCTTTATGACAGGAGAGGCCCATGAAGTTTTTGGACATTCCCATGGGTTCTAGAATATTCTATGGATTTGGTTTATAATTATGCATTTGTTAAGAGTGGCAACTGTGGGCCTTGATGTTTGTGACACCAGTCCCCTGTGATTCTATGACTGAGCTCATAATAACCAAAACATTGGATCCAAATATTACCCTACCAGTTCCAGCTCTGCCCAAGTTTTGGCCCTATAAAGTGAAAACACTGACATTGGCAACTTGGTCTTATTCTAAAAGACAGCAACTTAATAGCATGAAACTTTAAAAATTAAAACTGGTGAAACAATTATTATGGACTGAAATGGAAAGTGCACTGTAATTTAGAGCTAAATTATTTATGAATATCACTTGTGCTGTGCCTGAACTACGCGGATAGCAAAAATCTGCTCCTAAAACGTGTTGCGAAGCATAAAGGTTTTTCTGCATCATTTGAAAGCGCTCTAAGGAGGTCTCATGATATATGCAAATGTTTGTACACTTTCACTATATAGTCGTTGTGTAAGACAAGAAGAGATGAAGTCCAAGGAGCAGAAGCAAACAAATGTGATTCAGAAAAATCTAAACTGTGTAAATGCAGTTGCTTATACAGAGATTATAATTTTTGATTCAAAATTTAGATAGACAGCAGGCAAAATGTAATCACTTTTTTAGCATTGTTATTCTTATAAGCATATTAGCAAAGCTCTGTGGTGGTAATCATGTAGTGAACTCGAAACCACCCCTAATTAAACTGTCTGCCTCCCCCAGCATTTTCCTGTAATGATGTCAAACCGTGTAGCAATTAGTTGCACCTCTATGAATGTAAACACTGTTTGTAAATCATAGAAACTTAACCTGGTTTGCTTATTGAAAAAAAATCTCCTAAAAAGAAATTAATTAGCTTTGCATGTTTTGGAATTGCAATTTATAGAATCATTTTGGAATCTTTCACTGAAGTCAAAATATTTTTTTTTTTCTCTAAGAGTTATCAGATGGAATGTCTGTTGCAGGGGACTGCAAGGGAAAGTCTAGCACAATTTACTTCATGTTCATTTTATTTCTGCAACTGCCCGAGTGTGGAATGCAGGGCTGGGTTTTACTGAGTTAACTCAGTTTTAAGACATTTTTCTCAAGAGGAGGATGTATATCATCTGAAGGTTGTATCCTTCTCATATTTTCTGTCTCATCCAGCCAGTGTGGAGTGTTTCAAGCTCATCTGAATGTGAAGTCTGGGCCCCTTTATGCAGCTGTGTGGCGGGTGGGAAGCCGTTAGCCCTGAGCTCTGTGGCTGCAGCTCAGGAACAGTTGCAGATTACAAGGAGAGTGGCCAATTCCAGACAAAGAAATCCAACCACCCAAAACAAACACTCAAGTGTTTAAACTCAGGGATCTTTCCTCTGCTGACAGGGAGCACAAAGCAAAGGGAGCCAAGTTCAAAATTTAGCCTGCCTTTGTTGAGATTTTCTTGCTGAAATCTTGGATCCCGTTGGCGGGTAGTTTACCTGAGCCATCAGCTACAGAGCACATTTATGGTTATTGTATTTTACAGGTTGATAGATTTTTATATTCTGTCCAAGTCAAGATCTTACACCACCTGGTTTATTATTTAGTAATTTACAGTGCAGTCAGGCATGTTTGGCTTAATGTAGGATAAACTTATAAATCTATTGTTCCTCCAGTTGCTGGGGTTGGTGTGCAATGAACTACAGAGCTGGATGCGTACATACATTTCAGCTGTGTTTTTTTCTTTGATAGGGAAGCAGGCAATAGATAACACAGTGACAGTAGCATCCCAGGGGACAGCAGAATGTGAGAGCAACACCACGTCAGGTTAGTAGGTCATTATTGTATGAGCCGTGAACCATTAATGGACTGCTACGCCCAGCTCAATCTGTGTCAGATTATGGCTCTTGGCAGGAGAATTGTTATCTAATAGCTAACTTTGCTTCCTCACGATCATCTTATTAGTTCCTCTGATAAAAATGTGCACAGGTATATATTAATAGGGGGCCTCCTTGGGAAAAGGCAAGATCCTGGCTATTTTTCCTTCATTTCTGGATACAATACATCTATGTAGATTTGGTTAGGGAAGTTCCTTAAAGAAATGGCATTCTTTCTCTGGTCTTTTTGGACTACTTATAAAACACATAGTCAAATATGCAGTGTTAATTGCTGCAGAGGATCTGTTATGCTGATTATATAAAAAGAAGACAGACTGTAAAGGAAAGGAAAAGGGAAATTTTACCTTGTACCTTCACCTTAACTCACAAATAAGAACACTGACATACTTTTACAGTTTGAGAATAAATTCCACCTTTCCTGAAATAATACCAGAAAAGCAAAGAAAGACTATGTGGCAGTATATAGCTTTTATTATTTGTAAAATACACTGGAAAAACTACATTGTTTATGTGTGGTTTCAGATAAAAGCATACATTTTTAGGATGAGTATAAGGAACCCCTGACTTTTTGACTTATAATGGTAAGAACTTTATATTGCATACCTGGGGCATGTGTTCCAGAAATAAAGATCACTGTTTCTTCATAAGCCCCATCCACTTCTGTGCTTCAGCATGCATCCCAGGAAAATCACTGAAAGGAAGAATTCTAAGATGATTTTCCGAGAAGGAAGAGTTTGGTCTGAAATTACAGCCTGAATTCCTGCACTTGATTAAGCAAATACTTTTGGTGAATTCCCTGTGATGTCAAGAATATGAAATAGTTTTGATAACTAATATAAGAGGAACTCTTTTAAATAGATAGCAGGAAGCATGGGGGCAACATGAGTGGTGCAGAGAGGGAGAGCAAAGAACTGCTGAGGTGCAGCCCTGGTCTAGATTCAGCCCTGGATCGTATGCTATGACTGTCCTTAAAGGCATGGCTGAAGCATGCCGAGGAGCCCAGGATGCCACATCTGGCTGGCCACCCCATCTGGCTGGTCACAGTTGTCAGTCCCTGGGGCAGTGGCAGAAAAGGGTGCTGAAGGAGACCATGACTTTATCCTATAAAGAATCAAGAGGGCACAGAGCCTGTTTGAAAGGAGTGCCAACGTGTGCTGTAATGGTGACACTAGTTGATAGAATATGTTGGTTTGATAAAGCACCCATGTAATGAAGTTAAGTATTCAGTCAGTACCCAAATCCATCCCAATCCAGATCCAATTACTCATTCTTGAGTGCATGTGTACATGCATGTGCATGTATGCTTATGTATAAAGGACGTATGCTCATCTGCCTGCCCTAACATGTAGTGGCTAGGAAAGCCTGATACATACTAAGTATGCTGATCCATGACCCAACATTGGGGTTTCCTTAGTTATATTCCCTTCAGAATCAACCTTGGATTTGAGTTTTGTATAATATAGTGCATAGAGCATAATGAAAATGGTATATATAATTTTAATCTGAAATATTTTATTTCTTTTCTCTTTTTTTTTGCTATTATTCAAAAAAAGCAACCCAGAGAGTTAAAAAGGCTGAAATGCTTTTTAGTAGTGATTAATTCCTCCTTTGTTTTCATAGATAAAAACTACTCTAGCTATTATGAGTTGTTATGAAAGCTTAATTTAAGTTTTGCATTAAAAACAGGACAGATGTGTGAGGAAGTAAGTGCATTATCACTTGGCAATCATGTCTTTGGAAGTGGGATCCCATTAACTATGGGTAAAGGGAATTTTAGGAGTAAAATCATCCTGAAAAAGAAAGCTAATAACTTAAAGAGCAAAATTAAAGAAAATGGTAGGAAACAAGGCAATAGACTAGGTCGAGATGAGAAGGGGAGCTGGAGATAGAGGGAGAAAGAAAGGAGGGAACAGAGGGGGAAGTTAAAAGGATCACAATTATATATATGAATATACATGACTGTATTCAGTATGTGTCACAGATACATACTGGTAAAATACTTCTTAAATTCCTGACAAGAGATACAACCTTCTGATGTGGCTAAAATTTAAAAACTGACAGCACTTAAGTGTTGACAAAAATATGAAGCAACTGGAATGTTCACACACTGCTGATAGAAGTAGAAAAAGACACAGCTGTTGTCTAAAGATGCTGGCAATGTCTTTTCAAATTAACCAACAATCTAGTAATTCTATTCTTAGGTTTTTCCTGCCCCCTCCATGAAGGGGTGTGTGTGTGTGTGTGTGTGTGTGTGTGTGTGTGTGTGTGTGTATACATAAAGACTTGCTGTGCATGGATATTCACAGCAGCATTATTCTTCATGGGGAAAACAACGACAGCAGCAGCAACAACAAAAAAACCCCACTAAAATAAAAAAAATACCCCTAAAAACAAATAATAGTGAAAACAACCAAACACTTATCAAAAGGTGAATGATAAACAAATTCTTGGCACATCCATTCCAAAAACACCACTCAGCAATAAGAAGAAAAATATTGCTTCACACAATACAATAGATGAATCTCAAAGCTGGAATAGAAGAAAAATATATTTCATGAACATTTATATGAATCATAGATGATTTATTTGAAATTTACTTGAATATCCTTTAAATGGAATTCTATGAAAGGAAAAAAATTATAAAATAGGTAAGGACCTCTGGAGTGAGGTGGGTGGGGACAAGAGCTGACTGCCAAAAGATGTCAGGGAGATCTTTGGGCTGATGCCAATGTAAGGTATTTATCAGGCTGCATAAAGTTCCGGAAGCCTTCCAACTGTATGATGAGAATTTAAGGATTTTATTTAAAAACCTATTTCCTTAAGGTTGTTATAGTAGAAAAGATAGAACATTTAAAATCAAACTTTTTTCTTTAAAAAGTATGATTTGAGAGCCAAAAACCTATCTTTGAAAACCTTGAGTTGGTCTCTAAACACATCTGTGTCATCAGGATCCAGTTGAAAGGCAAATCAATGGGTGGAGGAAATATTATAAACCTATCACTGTCAATTTCTTTCATTGGAAAAGTTCCCCTGCAGAAAGTTAAATAAGTAGAAAATGGATTAGACTAAGCAATCCCCCTCCCAAAGAAAAAAAAAAAAGTCTGGTGGACAATAGCCATAATAGTAGTTATCGCTTGTTGACACTCAGTATTTCAGTGAGCTGTATTTTTTATTGAGCTGTAATTCACATATCATAACCTGTGCATATTTAAAGTACCAAGTTGGTTAAGTTCTCACATGCATCTGTGCTCCAAGTCACAGCCATAACCGACCTGAAGCCTCGTAGCTCCTTGTGTTTCTTTTCCCTTCTTGCAAAGTACTGCTATCTTTTGGCCACCAGCATGATCTGCCTTTTGTTGTTAGACATGGACTCATACAATGTTCATTTTTATTTTAGGTTGGCGTCTATTAAACAGCATGATTATTTTTTTCTTCATTTTTAATTTTATTGATACATCCAGATTTACATAGTGGTCACACTCATCACAGAGAATTCATACCTGCACATAACACAACTTGATTCTTCTCTCCCCACTCCCTACCTCTCCTTCATCTCCTTTTCCCTTCTTTTTTTAAAAAGCTTTGTTTCCATTTCTTTCTTCCAGTCTTTTTCCCTCTTTTCCTTCTTTTCTCCCTCTCCCCTGCCTGTTTGTCTTCCCACTTATAACTGTTCTTTCCCCTTCCTAATATGTGCTACACATCTTAGTCATTGCTGGCACTTCTGGTTTCTCATGGTAGAGAAACAATGTGATATTTAAACATGTGTGTGAAGTCTTGCTGGCACCTGAGCAGACCACCCAGTGAAAAATATTATTTTGGTGGTTCGTGAGGCACAGGTACCGAGGGGCCTTCCTTACATGAATGCCAAAGCGTGGGAAAAATGGATCAGTTGCAGAAGATGGGGAAGAGACTGAGAGAGAGCCCGAGGCCAAGGAGAGTAAAGTGGGAGCAAAGAAAAATGAAAAAGAAGGGCTGGCCAAATAGCTCAGAGGATTAAAGTGCCTGCAAGCAGGCACAGGGGCCAGGGATTTGATCACCACCCCTGGAACACATTGAGATGGTGATTGAGTCTGGTCAAGGTGATTTATGCCTGTAGTCCCTGCACTTGGGAGGCTGTAAACAGGAGAATCACTATGAGTCTGATATAGTAGTTCTAGTAGTGGAACTTTTAGAACCCTAAAAAAGCAAAACCAGAAAATAAAAAACAGGCAGTAGGAGCAGGCCCAGTTTGTGTGAAGATCCTCCTTGCCCAGGGGCAAATCAGCCACACTCAAGATATGCTCTTGGAATGTGGATGAGCTTCATGCCTGGATTAAGAAGAAGGGTGGGTAAAGAAAGAAGCCCCGATATCCTGTGCCTCATAGAGACCAAATGTTAGCGAACAAACTCCCAGCTGAGCTTCAGGAGCTGTCTGGACTATCCCATCAGTACTGGTCAGCGCCTTCTGACAAGGAAGGATATAGCGATGTGGGTCTTCTCTTTCCCACCCGTGCCCACTCAAAGTCTCCTATGGCATTGGTGAGGAGGAACATGACCAGGAAGGCCAGGTGACTGTGGCTGAATTTGACTCCCTCGTGCTGGTCACAGCCTGTGCACGTTCTTGAAGGGCTTGGCATCCCGCAAGCCTCTTGAACTATGTGGGGACCTCAGTGTGCCTCATGAAGAAACTGACCTTCGTAATCCCAAAGGAAACAAAAAGAATGCGGGCTTCACTCCACAGGAGTGCCAAGGTTTTGGGGAACTGCTGTAGGCTGTGCCGCTGGCCGACAGCTTCCGTCACCTGTATCGTAATGCTGCCTGTGCTGACACCTTTTGGACTTACATGATGAACGCTCAGTCCAAGACTGTAGGTTGGCCCTTTGATTGCTTTCTGTTGTCTCATTCCCCTTTACCTGCTTTGTGTGACAGCAGGATCCGTTCCAAGGCCCTTGGCAGTGACCACTGTCCCATCACCTTGTACTTAGCGCTGTGACACAGTCTCCAAATCACTGTGAGCCTGGGAATAATGATCCTCTCCTCTCCATACAAATATTCTTCCTCTACTAGCCCTCTAAAAGCTCACTTTCTCATCTGTGAGAATATGAATCCCTTGACCATGCTCCATTAACAGTTGTTTTTTTTTTTAACCAAGGTTACTTTATTTTTTGTGGATCTTCCCTACATTAAAGTTTCTGACAAGTCTTTTTTGAGCTATGTGTAAATAAGAGGCCACTTCTCTTTAAAGAGAAGTGTGTGTGTGTGTGTGTGTGTACTTGCCTGTACATGTACGCACATGTGTACGTGTGTGTGAGTGTGTGTGTGTGTGGTCTGAGATTTATTTCATGTAAGAGTGTGGTCTCAGGGTGCATCCAAATACCTATAAATATCTCAAGTTTATGTTTTTTTTATAGGAGAATAGTACTCCATTATATTAAGGAACCACATCATCTCTATTCATTCTTCTATTACTGGTATGTAAGTTGATTTGAGGATTCAGCTTTTAAAAATTATACTGCTATAAACATGGGTACACATATATCAATTTAGTATGATACATTGAATTTTTTTGATCAAGGAGGGGAGTACCAGGGTCAAGTGGAACATCTAGGTTTGGTTTTTTGAGGTGTCTCCCCAATGATTTTGACAGTGGTTGCACCAGTCTGTACTCTCACGAACAGTGGAGAAAGATGCCTTTTTCCACAAACCCCATCAGCGTTTGTTATTGGCTGATTCTTGATGGTACTCATTCTTTTAGGAGTCAGATGAAATTTCATGTTGTTTTAATTTGTATGTCTTGAATGAACAGTGATGTTGAATGTTTTCTCACTTATTTATTTGTGATTTGTACTTCTTCGTCTGAGAAGTGTCTATGCATTTCAGATGCCCGTTTTGGGACTATGTCTTTAAATTTTGGGAGTCTTTTTTATTTTTAGTTTTTTAATATTTTCTAGATGTTAGTCCCTTTGTCTGAGTAACAGCTCACAATTTTTTCCCCACTCTGCGAGCTTTGTTTCACTTTGTTGGTGGTTTACTTTGCTGTTCTTAGTTAAGAAAACCACTATAAAATCACCCAAGCTCTTCATTAAGATGAAATTCTATTTGTTGATTCTTTGTATTATTTCCTGTGGGATCAGAGTTTTGTTCATAAAGTATTTACCTACACCTATATCTTCAAGAGTTCTATTTATTTTATCTTCCAATAGTAGGATTTCCGTTTTAATTTTTGACGCATTTAACTTTAGTTTACTGCATGATGAAAGATATGGCTCTAGTTTTTGGTACATGGAAACCTAGTTTTTCCAGTAACATTTATTAAAGAGGTTACCTTTCTTCTAGAAAAGGTGTCTGTCAAAGATAAGGTAGCTAAGTATATTTGGAGCTGTTTTTGTGTTTTTAATCTATTTCCTTGATTCTCCAGTCTATTTTTTCCAGTACCATGCTGTTTTCATCACAGTAGCACTGTAGTATAATTTCAAGTCAAGGATTATGATATTCCCCTGTCTCAGCTTTGTTGCCCAGAAATCTAGGCCTCTTTTGGTTTCAAATGAATTTTAAGATTGTTTTCTTTAATTCTTTGAGGTATGCTCTTATTTTGATTGATCTTTCCACATTTTGGTTTCTTTCTCAACCTCTTGTTTTTTTCTCAGTACTTTTGTTTTCAATATAAGGTATTTTACTTCCTTCATTAGATTGATTTCTAAGTATTTCATTTTTTGGCGCTATTCTGAAAAGTGTGGTTTCCTTAATTTTTCTTCCTAATTTGTGTACATGAATAATACTGATTCTTGAGTATTGACTTAGTATCTAGCTGTGCTACTGAATTTGGTTATTAAATATAGAAGTGTTCTGGGAGAGTTTTTTGGGTCCTCTATATAGAGCAGCATGTCATCTGCAAATAATGATAACAACTTCTTCCTTTCTTGTCCTTATTCATTTTGTTTCTTTCCTTTGTCTAATTGCTCTAGGTAATGTTCCTAGAGCTATATTAGTAACAGTTGTGATAGTGAATATCCTTGTTTTGTTCCTGATCTTAGGTTTTTACTGTTTAGTATGATGTGGCTGTTGTTTTGTCATAGATGGCTTTTATCAGATTGAGATAAAGATTATCTATTCCAACTTTCTGTAGGTTTTTTTTTTTTCTGTAGAGTTTTTTGATGAATGAGTGTTGGATTTTGTTAAATGCTCTTCCCGCATCTATTGAGATGATTGTGTGGATTTTGTCCTTGGTTCATTTGATGTAGTTTACTACATTGATTGATTGTTGATGCATATGATGAGTCACCCCTGGGTACTTGGGGTGAATCCTACCTGGTCATGGTAAATAATCTTCTTGATGATTTGCTTGCTGCATTCTATTCGCTAGCATTTTACTGAAGATTTTCAGCATATTACTTTGAAACTCATCCACGATGTGTGCATGAACAAAACTTATTTCTTCTACTAAAAAACAATTTATTCTTTTTGTTGAATGATATTCTATTGGACAGACATGATACCATTTGTTTATCCATTTCCATGTGTATTGGAATTTGTGTTGTTTTCAGATATAAATAAACTGTTGTGAGCACCTACAAATTTTGTGTTGACATACGCTTTCTTTTGGGTAAATATTTATGAGCAAATGGTTGGGTAATATGGTAGCTGTTTGCTTAACTTTTCATATGAATTTATAAACTTTTCCAAAGTGCTTATAATAGCTTACTTCTCTGTCAATAATATGTTCTAGTTTGTCTAAGTCTATCCTTGCTATGATTAGTCTTTTGAAGTTTAATCATTTTAGTATGCATGTAGCAGTAAATTATTGCACCTTTAATTTCTATTTTAAGTGAACATTTATGTAGAGTACATTTTCATGTGATTTTTTAAAAAATCTGTCTTCTGTGAAATGTGTCTTCAAATCTTTTTCTAGTTTTTAAAATTGAGTTTTTGTTTCCTGATTGAATGTTGAATTCTTTATGTATTCTGGGACTGAGTGGATAAAGTTCTTTAACAGATATATAGCTTTTAGATATTGCTTTTTCAGTCCATGCCCTGTCTTTTCAATTATTTAGCAGTGCCTTTAACTGAGCAGAAGTTTTTCATTCTTTTCAAGTTAATTTTTTTTGTTTCTTCCAATTGGTCACACTTTTGGTGCTGTATGTAAGAAATTTTTGCATGATTTAAGGTCACACATTTTGTCTTTTGTTTTCTTCTATACTTTTTGTGGTTTATTTTTCATTTATGTCTTTTCTCCACTGAGTGAATTTTTGTATATAGTGCAAGGCTACAGGTTACATTGTTTG
Organism: Ctenomys sociabilis; assembly: GCA_004027165.1. Lineage (NCBI taxonomy): Eukaryota > Metazoa > Chordata > Mammalia > Rodentia > Ctenomyidae > Ctenomys > Ctenomys sociabilis. Next base: position 38,155 of record PVKA01017707.1, read on the forward strand.
TGTGTATGTGACATGTATTTGGAAGGATATCGTCCCTTTACTGCATTGCTTCTGCAAATTTGTGAAAAGTTAGTTATCTATACATATGTGGAACTGTTCTGGACATTGTTGAGTTAACTTGCTTGCTGATCCTTAAGCTGGTGGTGCACTGTCTAGACCTGTTAATAATAAAAGAATAGACTCTGTCATATGATGTCAGCATCTGCACCTTTAACTAACTTTTACAACTATAGGGTTCCAACTTTCCTGTGTTTTAAAGTTGCTGTTTCTGCCAGGTATTTTTCATCTCATTATGTTTTAGCATTATTAACTTGTTCGTTCCCATAAAAAAGCTAGCAATGTTTTTTAAGTTTGTGGTAAATGTATAGATCATATTGGAGACCAACAATACCTTAAGAATGGTGGGTATTCAGCACAGCACCACTCTCCATTTATTTAGGTCTTCCAGACTTTCTCTCAGCAATGCATCTGGCTTTCAGCCTACAGATCTTGCAAATCTTTTGTTACATTTAACTCTAAATACTTCACATATTTTGATGCTACATAACTGATGCTCTTTGTTTAAATTTCATGTTTTGTTAGTTCTTAGCATAGAGTAATAAGACTGAGATTTTTGTTGTTTTTCAACCCTCCAAAGTTATTCAACTCACTGACTAATTTCTGGACGTTTTGGAAGAACGAATGGACTGTCTATATAATCTTGCATAAAGATACTTGTGCTTCTTCTTTTGGGTGAGTTTTAGTTATTTGCTCTTGTTGCCCTCAAATACTCCTGGTACAAGATGAAATAGAAATGGAGACAGAGGACATCACTGCCTAATTTCTGAATCAAAGTCTGACATCAAATGACAGACTCTATTCTTTTATTATTAAGAAAGATTTCAGTTGAAAGTTTTTCATACATGCCTTTTATGAGGTTTAGGACATTCTCCTCTATGCCCATTTTGCTGAGAGCTTTCATAATTGAATGCATTGAATTTTTTAAAGTGGTTTTTGTGACTTTCTTGATTAATCTTGCGATTTTTCCTTTCTTTCTTTTAACCTTTTTTAAAAAAATTATTACGCAGTCCTGACTTGTAGTGACTCTCTTGCCTCAGCATCCCCAGCACTGGAATTACAGACATGCACTACCATGCCTGGTTTTAGTGGCTGGCATGGCATTTAGTACTGAGGATTGAACCCAGGTCCTTGTGCTTTCCAGACAGGCACTTAGACTGCTGACCTATCTCCCCAGCCTTTTTTTCCTTTTGGTTTGACAAAACACATTGATTTTCAAGTGTTAAACCAACCTTGCATTCCTGAGACAACCACTTTTTGGTCATATTATTTCTTTTTTAAAATGTTTTGAATTTGTTACTTCACTTCATTTACTTTCATAACAACCCGAGAAGCATATATACTATCCTTCTTCCTATTTCATATATGTATAAACTGAGGCACAGATGGCTTTGTTCCTCAGTGAATTCATGTAACTAGTAATTTTTCATATATACGAGGTAGTGGTCTAAATCAAAGATTGGACTCTTGCCTGCAAGAGTATAGATGTAAACTAGAATACAAATGACAGAATTTTGCCTACGTGTAGGATAAGTATTAAATAAAGTAACAATATTTAATTATGGTAAGGGATTTGATAAAATTATACTCGTAAACTGCCAGGAGGTAGGCACATTTATTCATGCTTTATTTCTTTATATTTTATTATTAATGCTTTCAAGGGAGACTTTGGCTTTGTCACCAAATGTACTATTTTTTTACAGTGAGATTTTATCGCACATGTAGGAATGTATTGCAGTGCTGTTCATTTCAGCCTAGGGCATTAAAAAAATTTGTGACATACCTAGACTCCCATAGGGTTGTCCAAGTAATTTTTTTCACTTGTATTTTTCTATGTATCAACTACTATTAAAAATCAGGTTTATAAGACAGGGTACAGAGTACAATAAAATGTGTTGTTTATAAAATAAATTTATATTTTTATTTCTCGACATTGAGTTAGGAGAAAATCCTGGAAGGATCCTATATCTAAGGAAAAACAATACAGATACTTTTGTAAGCAGGAGAGCAGAGAGCAGGAAGGGGAAATGCGCCAGCCATCTTTCTTGCTTGTATTTCCTTTTCTGGATGGAATCCTCAGTGTTTGCTGATTCTTAGAGCAGAGCACAAAAGATCCAGGCTCTTTCCGTCTGTGTCATCTGTGGGTGTAGTAATCAGGATTTGAACAACTGTGCTACCTTGGCCATTTATTTCACACCTTCTTTATGCTGTGAGTTCATTTTGAACATGGGTACAGTCCTTGTCTTGAGAATTCTTTGGACCATCTTTCTCTTCTCTTCCTCTGTTTCCATTCCTTGTGATCTTGCTGTTTCTCTCTCTCTCTCTCTCTCTCTCTCTCTCTCTCTCATTCTCTCTCTGTCTCTGTCTCTCTCAGATTCAAGAATGAGATTACTTGGATCTTGGCTCTGATGTGGGTTACCTGCCTCACATTCTCAAGGTTGGATTACATTCCCATTTGAGACATGCTTTATACATGACCTACTGGATCACAGGCCAGAATAGAACCCCTGAAAGCTCAGCCCTGGAGTATGCTTGAGCCCCTCCCATGTTAACCATGAGAGGATGTTCTTCACAAGGGGAGGGACAACTACTTTGTCATAGATAAGTTCAGATAATTTCATGTGTTATGGTTTGTGTCTAGTTGTTCCCCCAAAGTCTCATGCAGTCAATGGGCCAGGCTTCTAGAGTTTGTGATTATGGGTGGATAAGCTGAATACAAATAGATGGAGAGAGAGAGAGAGAGGCTTGCCAGCTGGCCACTACCCTCCCATTGCTTTTTGCTCTTTTTCGCATCATGAGTAGCTGCCCTCTGCCATATGCCACTCTGCCTTGGAGTCAGTGGAGTATGAACTGAAACCTCTACTAACTGTGACCTAAATAAACCTTTCCTTCCTTAATGTTTGGTGTCAGGTATTTTGTCCCAGCAGTGAGAGAAGAGTCACTGAGACAGCATCTTTAGTCAAGCCTTCATTCAGCTACACCTCAGAGCTATCATGGAAGAGGATTACATAGGACACCAGGAACATACCTGGTTATGTGGTATTTGGTGCATCAGTGATCGCTGAGCAGCATCAGACCTTGTGTGGCTAATGAGAATAAGCCATGATGTACATGCAAAGAGCTCCAGCATGTGGGTGTACCCGACTTCCTACAATTAAGGCATGACTACAATTAAGGCATCACACTAATTAATATCACCTGAAAAGCTGTTGTATACTACAGAGGTGTCAGTGGATCTGCCAAAACAGATAGTTTTAATCATTCTACATCTTTTATGAAGTATTCTATATGTAATCCTTTTACAAGGAGCTATCCAATAAGTATATTGCTACACCCCTCTCATTTTATAATATGTAGCTTCAAAGATGCAATTTGACTACAGAATTCATATATGTGCCTGAGAGGCACTTCCTTACTTTCTCTGTAGTAGAACCAACTACATAAAGAAATCAAGGGATTTTGAATTTTTGTGGAAATTTGTTATTATCCTTCTTTCCAGTGGGGTACAACTCACTAACCTTATTTTATCTCTCATTCAGTCATTATGAAAGAACCTCTTTGCTAATCCAAATCCCTGTAATGTACGTTGGTTGAAAACCCCTGGCCTGGAGGTCATGGCACACCAAGGGGGTCTTCGGGTCAGGTCTGGCCACACCTGCTAGAGGAATTCAGTCTCTTTCCTGACTAGAAACCAAGTGAGCCAGGGCCTTTCCCAGTCTCTTGCTTTTGTTCCCCCAGCTCTCCTCAGTGTGTGTATGGTCTTAGATATCCAAGTTGCAAGAGTTTTTGGTGATGATGATTTTTGTGGGTCCACTTTCAGACTCCCTGCCCAGAGGATGCAGCTCCATAAGGCCCGTGCAGGGGCCTCAGGCCTCTCCATGATGTACGGTCTGGTTGTGGAGCTTGTTGTTTGGTTCAGAAGGCAGAAGAGACATTTACAGACATTTACAATTACATTTCTCCTGTAATTAATACCCCTTAAGTTGTTTTAAAAAAAAAACGGTACAGTTACCCTTTTGAAAAGGGTTATAACAACATGATCTTTAGAAGCTAAAAATGCATCTGGTTCCACTCGAATTGTAAATGCATTAAAACAAACTTTGAAGTCAATAATGCGAGTTTCTGTTTTCATAAATTACTGTGATAACATGTAAATTTCTCTATTCAGCTATCTTGAACATAAGCCCTTTTGTGCATTCCTCTTCAAAACTGTGAACCTATTAGAGATGCTTTCAAATAAATTGTAAGTATACTTCGCCTTCAAAGTAGAAGCCATAAATTCAGCTGTATTGAGCTTGCATAATCACATGGCCTGAAAATCTGCATTGCTTAACATGGCTGAAGAAAAATGTAGCCAGTACTTTTCTTTTTCCTTTCCTTTAAGAAAAGGCACAGCAAACTGTTTCACAAAAAGTTATTTACTTCCTCTGGAAGCCTTGTGAGTGAGCTTTGGGGGATTAGGGATACATTTCACCTATAGGTTACATGAGATTCTGTTATTTGTTTTCATACAAAATAAACCGCAAAACTCTTGCTAATGTACTATTGTGCCTAGTTTTGGTGGGAATATTTCAAGAGCAGTGTGTATTTTCCCTGGGTTGTTTCCCCCAGATCCCTAGGGATGCAATTCAACAGTGGTGTATTCCCCTAGGAAAGTATGTTTCATTTATAAACTTCTTTTCCCCTATGGAAGGAAAAGGGTTTTTGGCTTAGCACACCACTCTGGTCAAATGATGTGACCAAGTTCTGGGGAAATAATGGGGGGGCCCCACTCAGACACAGCAGTGGCTGGGCTCGTATCAACTCATGGGTAAAGGTAAGAAGATGACTTGGGTTCACTTTTACCCCACTGCTCAGTTCCACATTATACCAATATTTAAATCTCAGAGTATTTTAGATTGTACAACATATAAAGATACATAAAGTTGCAATGAGCAGAGCCTAATAGCTTTTTTAGACTCCAGAGAGATACAAAAAGACACAAATATAGATAAATGATCAAAAAGGAATAATTGCTCTAACAGCCCTTTCGGCTGCAGTATTTAACATATATTCCTTTTGCTCTGAGTACACGTGGTTCTAGAATGTAAAAAGTAATTGCATTTTCCATCCTTCTTCCCTCTTCAATATACAAGCACCTCTAGAAACCTACTTGTAGAATATTATGTAGGTTTCTCTGCTTCATTTAGCTCCTTTTCTCTTAGGAAAACACATTATGACTTTGTACAAGCCTTGATCGATTTCTTAAGAGGCCTTATCTGATTGCTTTTATATTCTATTGATTTTTCTGAATTAAGTTTTATGGCCCTCAATTATTTTCTTGTATGATTGTTCACATCTACGTATGGTGTACCATATAATTACACAGTGGCATGATTATGTTCTAGTTGATAATCCCATTTTAATATACGGCACTTTCCCTTTTTATGGAGATTATCTTCCATATGCAGACCGATCTGTTGAATTCCGTGCAATGAAGATAAACCCAAATCACAGAAGCACTTCCTCACTGTGGAGGCCACTATCACGCATTTGTGACATCTTGACAGAAGCGTTTATTGCAAAGTGTTGTGATCATCAGCTTCATTAGGAAAGCGTTTAACAATCATAGGAGATGATTTTTATAAACCTGCTGTTCTGCTGACTGGGGGATACCACTATCACAGCACAATTAAGTTTCAAATGGGTTTTGAACGCTGATGGCTAATATAATTCAGCCCTAGCAGTAGACTGTTGCATTATACAATCATTTATCATTTGAGAAGAAATTCTGACAGTGCTCCAACGTCGGGGCCTCGATTAAACTGTCTCCTTTTACATAGCCTTTTGGAAACAAGCGTAGTCTCCTTCAGGTGGTGTCTGGAGAAGAAGTTAAGACAAAAACAATTGGTTGAAGAGAAGTTTAATCAATTTATTAAACGAGTCGAGTGCTGGAAGATATTTTTCTTATATAGTACATGTCTATCAAAGCTGTCATAAGTGACAGTGCGGATGTCGGAATGCTTTATGGCAAATAGATCGCTGCTATTGTTCTAGGCGTTTGGAACCCTTTATGAATATAAATGTATAGGCAAAGCATCACAGGATCTGTTTGCCCTCCTAAAATAATTTATATTCTGTGCAGCACATGGCTGCCTGATTTCCTCCTAACATTACAAAGTGGCTGTGTTATTTCATATTGCTGAAATTTGTATTATTATTTTTTACATAAGAGAAGTCTTTTGATCTGCATTTATTAAGGAGAAAGAGATGCCCGAGCTTAACCCAATCTGACATAAATGCTGCAATATGTTCATTTTCTTCCACTACAAATTCAATACATTCATATTCAGAATCCTTTATCTAATAGTGCTTATTAGATTGTTTTGGCTACAGCTGCAAAGCAATATATCACTGAAAAATAATAGGTATGTCTTTTTCAGAGGATGATATGATTTGCTTTAGCCACGCTAGCATGAAAATCTGTGCCATTTATTAATAAAAGACTATGTTAGATGAACTAACCTGCTTGACAGTCCTGAGAACAAAAGAGCTAATTTCTCTTTTGTTTGTTAGAACACTTTCATGCTGTAGTAAGAGTACAAGGGGTCAGAGGGGCTGAGGCCCAGAACTGCTTCTGCTTAATGATTTGTTTTACAGCATCTAATAAATTTTCAAACATGCATCAACATATTACTGCTAAAGAATCTGGGAATGCAAACACAGATGATTTCTAATTTAAGATGTGATCAGACTTTTATTACTGAGTCAATAGTCCAATCTCTTTTAAAAAAATAATAAGCAAGGCTGGGAGGTGTGTGGAGATCTTCGTGAAGTTCAGGGCCTCTAACAGTGTGTGTGCTTACTGATGAAGCCGAACAGTGTTAGGTTGATGGTTATGTGAACTTCAAGGTTCAAACATCCAGGAAGCTTCAGGCATAATGGTTAGCTATCTGTCTGTCTGTCTGTCTGTCTG
>PVKA01017708.1:0-10000 GCA_004027165.1 Ctenomys sociabilis
CCGAAGGTCCCACCAAGCAGAGCTGCCTGTCACCCACCAGTCCCATCCCCAGGGCTTCCCACAGCTGCCCCTCTCTCTCCCCTGGCCTGTTGTAAGCCCTCCACTCCTCCTCCCCCAGCCGCAGAGGCATCTGACAAATCCCTGCCTTCTCTGAGCAGCATCTCTTCTTGCTGTCGTCAGAGCAGACACAACAACCTTCCTGGTATCCCCAGGATTTAGGTCCAGTGCCAGCCCCCTCGGAGTACTCACTCCTTCTGAGCAACACTACCAGGCCGGCCAGGGTAAGTGACAACAAGCAACAGTGATCAGACCTGTTAGTGTCAGCTGTGTGTGTGTGTGTGTGTGTGTGTGTGTGTGTGTGTGTGCGCGCGCGCGCACACGCATCCTTAGCCCTTTTTTCAGTTTTTATTGTCAGACAGGGTCTCCCTAAGTCACTAAGCCACCCAGGTAGAACAGCACAAGTTAGAAGCTGGGGCCCTGCCTCCCAAATTCCTGGGACTCCAGGTATCTGCCACCATACCCCAACTGGGTCAGAAGTATCATTCTTTCTCAGGCACTGCTCACTTCCTCACCCCTTTGAGTCTATGGCTTTCATTTGAACTCCTGCTTGTGTTCTACTCTGTGATAAGGCTTTCCATGTATTTTTCTCCCCTCTGTATGTATACCCCTGCATACCTAGGATGGCACCAGAGAGAACAGGGCTATACCTATTTCTGTTGGCTCACACTGTGCAGCAGAAGTGTATGCCTTACAGGTGCCATCCTCTCAGACCTACTTGTTAACAAATCCTCAGGGACAGCCTCTGGCTTTTCCTGGGGAAACCCAAGGGACCGAAGGACAGCACGAATGAGGGTCTTCCCTGAGCGTAGGTGACGCTGACGCTGCCCTCATGGAAAATCTGGACTATGGGGCCGTTGGGTAGATGAAAGATATGATGGGTAACATCGTGTGCCCTGTACCTGCCAGCCTGGGATTCCAAGTCCTTACTGCCAGTCACCAGATAATAGATACGGAGGCTTGCTAAGCATAACCAAAATCAAAGTCCTTAGTTGATTTCAACTAAATTTCTCTCTCTAAAATAAGAACCAATGAAAACTCAACAGTTTTTCAGAGAAAGAGAAGAGCTACCTTATAATCTCACCCTGCTGGAGATTTAAATCACAAACATAGAATCTTCTTTAAAAATCCCATATGGGGCTAGTGAGATAACTCAGCAGACTAAGTGCAGCTTAGGCAAGTACAGGGGGTGGGGTTCACCCCAATACAGCATGCTATGATGGGCCTGTCCCCAGGCATGCTGGTCAGGCCACCAAGACCAGACAGATGTGGTAGTGCACACCTGTAATCCCAGCACTAGGAAGGCTGAAAACAGGAGGATCACTACAAGTCCGAACTGCATGGTGAGACCCTGTACCAAACACATTTTTTAAAAAAGCCAATATGGACTGCCCTCCTAGAAGCCCAAAGGACCAGTGGGCCTCAGCCTCATGTCTCACTGCATCGGGATAAAGGCGAGAGCATCCTGGCCAGTGAGCACCACCTTCACTCAAGGCGCTGGGAAGTCCCTGCCATGCACACGCTGGGAAGGCCTGATGTCCCCCGAAAAATCACCACTGTAGAGACAGAAGACAGAAAACAAAACCAGTGATTCTCTGCTACTTCCCTCGCTCCGTCATGGCCACTCGGGTCAGCGAGGGAGTGAAGCAATTTTGTCCCACCTCCCAGATAACTCACCATTGTGCACACAGTGTGCCATGTTGAAAGAAGTAAAGCAATCATCTGTACACTTTCGTGCATAGTCTTCTTGTTTAATTTTAATTAGCATGTCTCAAAACCAAGATAACAATTTCAAAACAGGCGTGGAACCCTGTATAACCATGAGACCAAGCCACAGCCCTTGCCCTCGTCCAATGCTCTCAAAGGAGGGAAGGAAATGATGAGAAAGGCTTCACTGGTTCTCCAGTGTGTTTCCAGCAGCACAGGAGGGAGGGTGGAGGACAGCTGGGCTTGGCCAAGGGAACTCCCAGTGAAGCAGTCACCTTGGTTGGGACCAGGAGGCAGACCCTCCAGGAAGCAGCTGGGAAGTGCACTGTGGGCAGGACATGGCCCTAGTTTGAGTACCCTTTGTTTCTTGTTGAGTACACAAGCCTGGTACTCAACATGCAACATGGCCTCCCAAAGGAGTGGCCTGAACTATGTGGTCACTGTGTGCTGCCTGAAAGCAGGTCCTGTCTCCTTGAGCTCACCAGGAAAGTCAGCTGCCTGCATCCCTAGCACAGGACAGGACAGAACAGGAGTGTGGCACTGTGGCCTCTTGTTATTTGGTGGGGTCCATTTGCAAAGGTGACCTAATACATGGCTGTGCAGCCCTCCCTAAAAGATCAGGAGGGACATGGGTACGTTTGTCTCCGGGCAAACAATAGCAAAGTCATGACAGAGCAGACCCTGAAGTGGTGCGGGATGCCTGCCTCATTTGTGAGGGTGCCTGTCTTGCAAGGCTGCTGCAGTGGAGGGCATTCCAAGCAAAGGAAACTGACAAGTTGCAACACCACCACCTGCCAAGGCCCACTTTCTGGAGGACCCCACTGCAAGGAGCTTGTGCCTAGCCCAAGTATACATGGCATTTCTCTGAGCATCAGCTGGCACCAAGAAAGGCATTTCCAAGCCAGGCACAGAAGTTCAGGCCTGCAGTCCCAGCACTCTGGGGGCTCAGGCCAGGTGGTCACCACTTTGACCCCAGTCTGAGTAACTTACCAACTTAATAAGGCCCTGTCTCAAAATAAAAACTGAAAAAGGGATAAGGATGTAGCTCAGGCCCTGAATTCAATTCCTAGCATTCAAAAGAACAAAAGACAGACAGAGGGAGAGAGACAGAGATTGAGATTTTCAAAAAGATAGGTCCTTCCATGTCTGCCATCTTCATTGTCACTGGGCTTCTACCTCTAGCAAAGCCCCAAAGGCCTCTAGCAACGACTTAGTCACAGATCAGAAAATGCCCCTTACTAACTCCACAAACTCATCAGACACCATGACAGTAGAACGATGCCCGAGTGATGATTTTGGTTCTAGGAAAGAAAGAAAGAAAGAAAAAAAAAAAAAAAACCAAAAAAAAAAAAAAAAGGAGGAAAAGGAAGAGGAGGAAGAAGAGGAAGGAGAGGAAAAAGAAGAAGAGAAGGAAAAGAAGAAAGGGGGGCAAGATGGAAGACAGAAGAAGATGCAGCCACAGCAGGCACCCCAGGAGGACAAGCAAAGAGAAGCATTCGCCCCCGTGCAGAAGGACCCCGCTCTGGGCTGGCACTGGATGGCAAGAAGGGTTAAATTTATGTTCCATTACAAGTCCCCTTTTTTTTGGTTTCATCTTCTCAGTAAAACACATAACTTAAAATGAAATCAAATATTAAAAATGACAGACTATATAAGTGCCGTGAGTAACTTCAGGTCACGGAGGGAGGGAAAAGCCGGCAAGTTGTCAGGCACTATCTGTCAGAGTGAATTAGAAACAATCAACAGAGACTGAAAGGGAAGGTGATTGTTATTAAGCGGCGGGGCTGTGAGCAGGCTACCCAGATGTGGTCATGCATATAAAGGACAGGAAACAGCAGTTTAATTCAGGAAGCCCTGGCGAACAGGGCAGCAGAGAGGAGAAAAGTCCTTTGTCGCTAATAAGCTGGAAGTTACTTTGATAACAGCAGGGTTAGACTCGAGAATAAAACACATTTCTTTCACTACCACACACCATTAATATCGCAGAAATGTGGTCGGAAGAAAGGCCCGGTGCGAGGCAGGATGAGCGCGTGGCCTTCCCCACGCTGGCCCGCGGCGCCGGCCCGCCAGCTGCACCTGGGTGACAGCCTCCCCTCCTTCCAAGGCGAGGCTCTCCCTGACCACATCGGACTGACTGTCACCTTCTAGAAATGTCATATGACCAAAAAAGAATAATGATAGTGTTTCATTATTTCCAAGTGTCAGGCCCGCCCGCCTCCGTGGCCTGTGGGGAAGGTGCGCGGCCGGTAAACAGCCTCGACGTAATGAAGTCCATGTATGCAGAAACGGAAAACAATTTTATATGCAGACAAGGCCCGATTTCATAAGAAATTACTTATGCAGGCGTTCTGCAATTATCCTGTGATACTTTCAGGCAACAGTCTGACAGCAGTTGTGCAAACAATAAAAGGATTACAGAAATAAAAACAAATAATATTACACACGCAGAAACTCCATGCTGCATGTGGCCCGGATGCAGAGGGTGTGTAGAAATGAGGAGAGCCAACCAGGGGTTTCCAAGAAGCCAGGGTGCCTGGGAAGCTAGGCCCAGAGTCAAGCTGCCCCTGTCCAACCAAGCTCGGGGACAGCACTTTTCGTGGAAGCCAGCTTGGCAGGAAAGAAAATGCCCAGCAGCTCTCTGGGAACCAGCCTGCTTCCACCCCTTCTCACTGGAGATGTTGGGCTTCCACTGTGCCTCTCTGACCCTCTAGCCCCTAGTTTCCTGAAGTTCTGCAGAAAGGACCAGAGTCAGGGGTCAGGAAGGGATGGGCCCTGGCAGCTGGCACACCTCATGTGCACAGGTGGCAGTGTAGGACAGGGAGCGCTTTGTCCTTCTGCCCTAACCCAGGCTGGCCTTGCCTAGTGGGAACCCAGGGGGAAGCTGCCAGTCCTCTTCACAGTGAGTCAGGATCCCCCTTCTCAATGGTAAGGGAGAAAGGCAAGAGGACCAAGCACACAGAAGAGCAGACCACTACCTAGCCAGGTGGCTCCTTGCCACGGGGAAAGGTGGTCTCATGGCTGGGCTCGCCCTGAACATGCAGCAAGCCATACCCATCACCTCAGCCCTCAGGCACCAAGGCTAAGGCCTTGGTGCTGGGTGGGTAGAGAGGAAGCTGGCCCCGAGGCTTGGAGAAGGCCATCATGCAGCCTCCCCATGCCCCCACATTCAGCAGGTGGACATCCTCGTGCCCAGCTTGTCCTGAGCCCCAACCCTAGGCTGCACCCAGCTGTGCCCTGGCTGCAGGTTCCACTTCTACCCAGGCCATACACACAGCCTCAGGTTGGAAGCAAGAGTTTTGCACACTTGAATTAGGCGCAGTATTAGGGAGAGAAAAGTAAAAGGATACAGATTTATTTTCTGACTTATTTTTCTCAACACTGGGGATTAAACCCAGGGCCTTCATGTTGAGCTACATGCATAGCCCTCCTTTAATTTATTTTATGTTTTTGGTTTGAAACAGGGCCTTGCTGTCTCTAAGTTGAAGACTGGCTCAAACTTGGGATCCTCCTGCTTCAGCCTCACAGAGTTCTGGAATTACAAGCATGCGCCACCATAGTGGGCTTCTTGCTTTTTCTTTACAAACTCTGCCCAAGGAGCTGCGCTGGGTGGGTAGCATGGCAGTTGCCTTCCAAAGCACGAGCTCTCTCTGGTGGGCTCCATACATCTGGCCTCATGTTTCACCTTCTGAGCCTGAATTAGGCTTCATGCCAACTCCCCATGAGGGTGGAAGCCTACATGAGACACGGTAACAGCTGAGCCACTGTTGGGCCCCTGCCTGCTTGGGCCCCTCCACACAAGCAGGCTATGGGGTAGAATCTGAGCCCTTCTCTGGCTGTACCAGACTCTGCACTGATAGCTGTGTCCAAAACTCCAGCCTTCTGTGGCCCTCAGAGGAGACAGCTGGAAGGCCCCAGGGACACCAAATCACCCCATGCAGGTACCAGAAATACCAACTGGTCTGCTTGTCTCCTGGGTATCTGCACAAATCAGACACCTGGGCAGACCTTGCACTCTAGAAAATGTCAAAAGCAGTGTGAGTTTGTTACAAGTTGGGTATTCTTAGACCAAAACGCAAGAGATTGTAACGATGGCACATTTCAGATGCACGGGCTTTGACTAGCAATGCATCAACAGATGGGTGCTAAGCACTTCCAGGAGCTTCACGAGGTGTGGCGGGAGCTACTGAGAAGACACTAGTCCCCGCCCACGTACAGACTGGTTCCTCTGTTCTGCTAAGGGTGGCCCCAACCTGTCTGGGTTCTGCCAATGACTTGCTATGTGACCCAGGGCAAATAAATCCCTTGGCCTCTCTGGGCCTCCATCTTCCCACAAAATAAAGGTGACTTTGATCACAAGGTTTGTGCTAATCCCAGGGTTCCATGGACCTATGATTGATTGAGAATTCCCAAAACAGGATTTCTGCTTGGCATCAGGACTCACACTTCCCCAGGGAAAGAGGTTTAAAGGACAATCACCGAGGCTCTTTACTTGCAAACTCATCCTGTGTGTTATCGGACAACCCACTGTGACTCAGTTTCCCTAGAGTGAATAGGAGATATCTGTTGCCTGGAAGGCCACTCTCTCTTCCTCCTGGGACAAGTCTGACTCAGTCTCCTAATCAACAAGACCCCCAGGAACCTCTCCTCCACAGCTGAGTTCCCCACCTCTTGGGTCGCCCAGGGAGGCTAAGCTGGTCCCAGTGTTACAAGCAGCTTCCTGCTCCCACAGACCTACAGTCCCCAGGACAACCCCTGGGGGCAAAAAAAGACTCCAGCAAACCAACAGCCGGGAGCCACTAGAACACTGGCACCTATGGAGAACCCCTCATCTGGAGAATGGACTCCTCAAGACACCCCCACTGGTTAAAAGAAACAGAAGCAGAAAAGAAGGGACTACAAATATAGCTGAGGGACAGCACATTTAGCATGCATATGGCCCTGGGTTCAAAAATATACATATATAAATAAATAAAAAGGAGCCAAAACTCCTCACTATGACCTGCCCTGGCATGCCAGCTGAGCGTCCAGCCTGCCCCTCCTCCTGGCCTCCAGCCCTATACCCCCGCCTCCTCTCAAGTCCTGAGACTCCCTCATCCCCACCAGTGTTCTTGCTCGTACAGAATTTTTCACTCCCTGACATCATCTCAACCATTGGTTGCCTTGTCCATTGCTTCCTACCCTTAACCCCCAGAATATAAGCACCCTGCAGACAAGGACACTGACCATCTTGTCCAGTGCTGCACCAGTGCACGGTACAGAGATTGGGCCCCCAAATCAAGAAGAGCCGTGCGCCAACCGTGGCCTTCCCATCTACCAGCTATGTGAGCCCAGGCGGGGTACCTATCTTCTCTGACCAGTTTCCACCTCGGGTACATGGAATTAAATAACACTATCCCCTGACCAAGGAGCTTGTGCAGAGTGAAGGACTCTAGAGTGTTTTCCGGACAAGAACAAACTCCATCCACACTGCCTGCCCTGGAGTGCTAAGACTGTCTCTGATGTGGGTTTTCTCCTGAGGGAAACCACAGCACCTTCCATCTTATCCACTGGTGTGAAGGGGATCATGGGCAGCCTTGGACCCACCGAGGTCTGAGTTCTTCTGGTGCAAGCTGAAGGAGACACAAAGCTCCCCACACATATGCAGGGCTTATCACCATCATCATCATCACATAGAAACTGGAGCCATTTCCTTCTCCTCCATGCTCCCAGAGCACCACTACCACTGCATTTAAGGGCTGCTTTAGGAGGCTGTTGACTCACACACCAACCAGCTAGCCAATAACACAGGGGCTTCCGGAGCCACGGCAGATGGGTGCCCGAGCACAGTGTGCTCACATGGGCTCTAGGGGGCTCAGAGCACAGTGGGGTCATGCGTGTCACTCAGGGGATCAGGGTGCTGTGGCCCCTAGAGCCATTTCCTTTGGATGTCCCTGGACCTCATGACCCAAGCAGTAGTCTTTCCAAATGAGAAAGGTACAAAGCCAGCCAGCCACATCTCCAGCCTCTCCTCCCGTCTTTGCAAGGAATTCCCTGGAAACCAACCTTAGGTGTGAACGTGAAGTCTCTTTGTGAAGCAAGGGGCACAAGAGATAGTTACCAGTAGGTGACTTCGGTTTCTGTGCAGCGGGCTCCTCTGCATGCGAGCATGGCTGTCCCCAAGGTGAATCTGTATAGCAGTGCATACCAGGCTTTACAAAGAAAGCATCCTTTCCATAGTGACCCAGATACAGCCTGGGGGCGAAGTGAGTTCATTCATCCTGCACCCACCCAGCCCTTGATGCATCCCAGATGTGGGCCATCCGCAAAAGAACCCAATTCTAGAACCCTAGGAGCTGGTGTTCTGGGACCAGAGCATCGCAAGAGATGGAGGCATCTACATGTTCTCTGCCCAGCTCTCAGACCTGGACTTTGGTCATCAGAGGACACAATTTTTCCTTGAATGTAATGTTCCAATTCAACTTCTGTTCACAAAAATGATTCCAAGCTCTAGATTTTCTCTCTGGGAAAATCTCTCTGTCTTCTCCTTGCCAAGCTTGAAGAACACCAGACACAGCATTCCTCAGCCATACTCTCCAGTTCTGCCGCTCCACTTACTCAAAGCTGACCACAGTCCCAAAACATTAACCTTCATCTTGACCCCTTCCAGAGAGGAAGAGACCATGTTCACTTAACTTCTACTATTGCATTGTCCTCATGACCATTCTATTTCATAGTAGTTACTATTGTTCATCTCACTATGTCTAATCTATGAATTTAACTTCATCATAGTGATGCATGCATAGGGAAAACATAGGGATTTGGCACTATCGGAGGCTTGGGGCACCTATCAGGGGCCTTGAAGGACTAGTAAGTTGTTTGTTTTTTAATCTGTGGTAATGGGAATCGAACTTCACACTAAGCTATCCCTAGCCCTCTTCATTTCACAATTTGTTGTTAATATTGATACAGGGTCTGGCTACACAGTGATTCTCCTGACTTGTAGTGATTCTCCTGTCTCAGCATCCCCAGCACTGAGATTACAGGCATGCACAACCCCACCCAGTTTCAGGACTAGAATGATGCACCCAGGGTTCCAGGGTCGGCATGGCATGCAATACCAGGGATTGAACTTGTGTCCTTCACTTGCCAAGCAGGCACTCAGGCCACCAAGCTATCTCCCCAGCCCTTAGTTCACATTTTGAGACAGGGTCTTGCTACATTACCCAGGCTGGCTTTGAACTTGTGATCCTCCTGCCTTGGCCTGCCAGAGTACTAGGATTATCTTCTAGAAGACCCAGAGCTATAAGAAGTGATCAACTCTAGAATGTGTGCCTTGGTGGCAGAAGACTATTTGTTCTAGAGCGTCCACGAAGCCAAGTCTTGTCTCACCCCGGTGGAGACACAGGACACTTTTCCCCTCCCACTCCACGGTCAGCAGGATCAGCATTCAGTTGGGCAGTCATCTTCTGCTTCCCATCCCAAGGGCAAGTGGCCAGCATCCTGACAGTACTTCCTCCTGCAGCTCAAGAGGCACAGGGCATGGAATGCTCCAGAACAAGCTGGCATGCTCGCTCTCTCCCTTAATTGCCAGTCGGCCTCGCCCATCTCCTCACTGAAGGCCCACAGCAGTGATGCAAAGCTGGGCCTTCAGAAGCTGTGAGCATCCAGGCAGCAGAATCCCTACCATCAATGTAGCAGCTAAATATTGTAAGACTCCTAACTCCCCCATCTGTGTTTTGCCTCCCGAGAGGGAAAATAGTCTTCGCAGACATTCCCTTATCTGGCAGGCAAATTCTAAACCTTACTGGCAACCACAGGCTTGTTTTCCCAACCAAACAGCTATGGAACCAAAAATTGTTCCTGCCTGCGATATGCTGAGGGGGTCCTCGCCAAACCTCTCAGCCTGCAGGGCCAGGGCTGTCTCCACCACAAGAGGAGCCCCAGCACTCCAGGAAGTCACTGGTGCCAGTGGAGGTCCTCTTGTCCGCTGGTGGCAGCTAGAACGGCTGGTGTTCCCTGCTCCTTTATCTTAACATGGAATACACCCACCAAGAAGCTGCTGGAAACACTCACCGCAGTGTGAAATCAACACTTTCTAACTCAAATAAAGGTGGTAAAACAGGGAACACATCCAACCCTTTTGCTGCACACATTTTCTCCTCCAAGATCACGCCAGGATGGGGCGCCATCAAGCCCTGTCTCTCTGTCCCCTACCTCAAAGCCCCCAGGCCCTTGCTTTCCATTTCCTGGTTTTCCT
>PVKA01017708.1:15000-20000 GCA_004027165.1 Ctenomys sociabilis
ATCTGTACCTCTTACAGTTCAGAACTTCCTGGGGGCACTCTGTGTATTTGTCCAATCCCATGTGTCTACACATTCAGCGACAAGGAGTTCCCTATGTCTACTCCAGATTTGACCATCAGACCTTCTTGCAGAGGCTCTAATTCATTTTGAAGTGCTTTATTTGTTGGGCCAATGAATGAGTCAACAAATGCATATGTGGAAAAAATACGTGAATAAGTGAATTAAAGCCTAAAGGATGTATGGAAAGACAGAGTCATAACTGAAGGGAAGAAGAAAGTAGCAAAATCCAGCCTCAGTATACACAATTCTGTACCTCAGCACTCTGGGAGGCTGAGGCAGGAGGATCTGAAGTTGGAGCCCAGCCTGCACAACTGAGCAACTTAGTGAGATCCTGTCTCAGAATTTAAAAACAAAATGAAGCAAAAATCCCAAGCAAACAAGAACTAAATTAAAAAGGACTGGAAACGTAACCCAGCCAGAAGGTCATGAGTTTAATCCTCAATACTAGAAATAAAAAAGTAATGAGTGCTTGAAATAATTTGCAAGTGCTCGAATACAATATGAAAATGCAACATTTTGTGAAGGAATGAATGATAGCGGTGGACCCCCCAATCGACGAGCATGCGTGAGCTCCTTAGGCGCCCACCTAGCAGCCTCTTGTGAAGAGTGAGACGATGCCTTAAAGGTCCCTGCTCTCATTTGCTGCTGAGGAGTTTGGTCCCCTACAACCCGTAGGACTCTGCGTAAATCCTCCTATACCACAAGGAAGACAGAAATATTCCTCTCCCCAAGAAGAAGACCTGGTCAGTATTCTCACAATGGGACGCCTGACCTGGTAACGTTGCTGTGACAACCTGCTAGACACTGAGGAGCCCTTCCAGGGCAGCAATGACCATAGCTGTGAGGAACACAGATCCTAGACACAGCCCAGGAAGCTCCAGCACTCACGACCAAGTCACACATCACCTCCTTATGCTCACCTTTGAAATGGAGGTGATGCTGCAGTCAGCATGCTTAGCTCTGGGCCTGTCGGCTCTCCCACTCAGCTGTCAGCCACCAATCTTGGCTAATTCTGGGCAGTTCCTGCTGGTTTCCAAGCTCTTGCTTGGTCCCAGGTGAATGTGAGAGTCCACATCCTGGGGCTACCCCATAGGTACCATTGTGTCTCCATTCCAGTGTAAGCTTAAGAATTTGGTCAAGATTTCTGTGTGTGTGTGTGTGTGTTTTTTTGTTGTTGTTGTTGTTGTTGTTGTTGTTGTTGTTTTTGGTATTTTATAGTAGCAGAATCCTTTCCCCAAGGAAATCTTCTTCTCAGGAAGTGATAAGAGCACAGAGAAGACCCTCAATTCTAACTTCCTCTTGTCTCCCAAGCCTCTCCTTAGAAATCTCAAGGTCCTATGAAAGCCAGTCTGTGAATCATTTGGACTGCACCCTCTTATGGTGGCTGACCTCGTCACTCTGAAACAGAGTCACAGTGGTGTGTAAGGACATGGACTGGAAACCTGGTAGTCATCAGGGTTGTTATAGGCAGTTGATAGTTCAGGAGGAAACATGTGGTCAGCACTGGGCAGCTCAGCACAGGTCGCCAGGCACTGGAATGAGACTCTCTAGCCTTCCATGCTGACCGTCTTCAGCCCAGATTCTTCACCCCATTCTTTTTTCTGCTTCCAGTCCTGTCACTGATTCCAAGCTATAGGACAGTCCCCTTTGAGGCAGGCAACCCAGACCCTAGATATGCTATCAACAAAGATTGGTGTGAAAGGAGTGGCTGCCTTAGACCCATGAGGAGAAATCAACAGGACTCTCTTCAAGCAGTGTCACAAGACACTATTAGAGGTCAATGAATGAAGAGAAGACCCAGCTGAAATTCCTCAACGTGAACTCTCTGCAGTCTCCTCTTTCTTTCCTCTTAACCAGGTCAGAGGCAGTCTTGTTACCCGCACACCACCTTCCCTTATGACTGTATCTTCTTCCACCTGTACCATGAACTAGTTTAGGCTTTTCTTGAAATGGTTTCACAGAGTCCCTTAAATTAGTTTGTTTCAAATAGAAATTTTGCATGATATGGTCATAAGTAAAGGGCAGTAGACATGGCTATGTCACAGAAGAATGAATACACTTGACCATGTGGGACCTCAAATCAGGGCTTATTATTGAAATATCCAGGGAGGGAAGGGCTGGGCATACCAGCCCTGGGGTGAGCAGCCAGCCAACCTTGAACCCCTCTTCCCCTTGTGGCTATGGGCTTCAAGCACCTAACAGTATCTCTGAGCCCATTTCCTCATCTGTAAAATAGGAATCATAGTAGTACTCACCTCAGAAAGTTACATGAAGAGTGAATTAAATCAACTGAGATAACTATTAACCCATTACAAAGATAACACATCTACCCCATAATTAGCATCCACTATTATTTTTATTGTTATGTTAAAAAAATAAACCAAGCCAGGTTTTAACCCCAGCACTTAGAGGAGGCTGAGGCAGGAGGATCACTTTGATTTGAAGGCCAACCTGAGTTACACAATGAATTCAAGGCCAGCCTGAACTACATAGCAAGACTCTGTTCCAGTTTAAAAAAAAAAAAAAAAAAGCACTACATTCTGCACTGGACCCACCCCTGGGTACACTTAGCTGGCCACCAAAACCCAGCATGGTGGTGCACGCCTGTAATCCCAGAGCTGGGAAGGCTGAAAATAGGAGGATCACTAGGAGGTTGAGCTGCATAGTGAGACCCTGTACCAAATACATAAAAAATAACAAAAACAGTGGTAAGCCAGTAGGAGGAAGAAATGCTACAGAACTGGCCAGCTACCCTGTGTCCACCAAGGAATATTGGCTCGTATCCCTTAACTACACAAGCAGTTTCATGCAGTGACAAGATGACAAGGCGAAGAGTCCAAAACCTGGGTCCCTTCCAAGTCCACCACTAACTGCTGTTTGAATTGGGAGTCCTCTCCCAAGCCTTGACTCTCCCAGTTGTACAATGAGGTCACTGAGCCCAGGGGTTTCCAAAGAACCTTAGGCTGTGGAGAACTTGGTTCCCTGATGCCACAGCCAGCCCACTCTTGGGGAACAATAGTCTTCCCACTGCCCTGACTCAGGAGAGGACTCATGAAGCAAGGGCTTCTGAGACATAGCAGGCTGGGCACAAAGCTGGTGATTGGCTGGGAATTCAGAGCTGACGATGCCCAATGCCAGGAAGGCCAGCGTTCCCACGAAGGAGGAGGAAGGGTGTGGGCAGTGGAGTCACCAGCATGAAGTCTGGGATGGGCTGACAGCATCCCTGATTGGAGGCACCCCCGGATGGAGTCCTACCTGGGTCTGGAAAAGGGCCCCTGCCCTCTGACTGCTCCCTCTGAGTCTCAGTCCAGACCCTGACTCATTTCATCCAACAGTGTTCATTGTGATCATTCCCAGAGTCATATCTACAAGTACTGAGGCACTGGCACTGGACAGTGGCATACTTTCTTGTCACTTCCCTACACTCAGCCACGCATTCTGTGCCTGCAGTGTTCTGAGGGGCAGAAGTCTCTATCTTTGTCCTGAAGCTGTCCCCGGTTTCTCCAAGAAACACCCAAGGCAAGCCAACTTTATAAAGAAGGGGGTTTAATTAACTCACAATTCTGGAAATTCAAGGCAGTGGCACGAGCCGCGTCAGTTCAGTTCTGATGCAGATCTCATGACTGGCAACAGAAGCACACATGTAAGCAAGCAGGGAGATCACATGCCAAGAGGAAGCAATTCAAGTGCCAGGATGGTTCTTCTAAGAAATCCCTTTCTCGAGAGCCAGGAGTCCAAGACAAACACCTCAACATCTTCCAAGGCCAGCTCCCCCAGGACCTGCCACCTTCTCCTAGGCCACGCCTCCTACCGAAGGCCCCGCATCCTCTGCACACCACCATACTGGGGTCAAGGCTTCTAACACAGGAGCCCTAGGAAGAACACACTCAAGCCACACCCAAGCCTTAGCAGGTTAAAACCTTCTAATTTTTACCTCAAAAGATCTGTTAACAATCCTAGCTACAAATAAGATCGACACTTCCTGAAAAAGCTAATGAAAACCATTTGTTATTTATGTGATAACACACACACACACACAGGGCCTGGGCTCTTCAGAGGCTCCAGTTAGTGGACCTACTGTGGCCATCACCTCCTTCCCTTCGTCTCTCTGCAGATGCAAGTTCTCCTCAGGAATAAGAGCTCCCGCAGACCTCTCCCAAGCCGAGCCTCCATGAGTGGGGTAGCAGCGGGACTGAGGAGCTCATCGATGTTGGTAAGCAGAGTTTGTGCGGGGCAGCGGGCAGAGAGGAGCACACCCTCCCCAGGAGTCATTAGGTGTGGCTTCTGGACAAATATACACACATGCCGAGGTTTGTTTTGTAGGCGTAAACACATGGTCTCTAAAATAGGCAGTGTTGAGTCTCTGGCACAAAATGAGGGTATGAAGCCGACACTGTTTATGATCTGCTGGAACCCTCAAACGAACAAGTCCTTGTTCCAGAAACATCCATGTGAAAGGCTCTTTCTTAGGAATGGGTACTTGTCTTGCTCCTAGGAAACTTTGATGGATGCTACCATAGAAGGGCTGACCCAGGAGCCTCCGGCTGTCCCCATGGGAGTGGCAGGGGAGAAGGTCCCTGGAAGGCTCTGCGTGGATGGGCCAGGGCCTGCCTGGCCTTTGGGAGAACTGGCTGACCTCAGTTCCACTGCTAAGCCCTAGAGGCCTCTCTCAGGCATGATATTGTCAAGCCTCAAATTATTTATTCAGGTATTTACTGCTCCATAGCCTTTATTAAAAAAAAAACACTACAAGAAAACAACAAAAAATATTTTTTCTCATTTCTTTCAATTGTTCTGCTTTGGCAACTTTATTGCACATTAGTTCAGAATAAGCTGCCAATAAAGTTGGATAAAATTAAACTCATGCTGGAGTTTTTTCCTCAATAATTTTTGTTGGGTTGCTTTTATTTTCATAAGGATTTGAAATGTGGTATCATCGT